>JAHWFP010145066.1:26443-51914 GCA_023313725.1 Lithobius niger
GGGGGGACGGGGGGGAGGGGGGGGGGTATTGGCCTCCGGGGGATATTGGCCTGATACCAATTTGACCTGGTGTTTGGTAGTTACTTTTGAGCATTAATTCAAATCTGCATCTACTCAATAAGTGTCTTTTAAAATTAAGAAAAACACTTGAATTTTGCCACCTATTTGGCTGCCATCTTAGACATCTTGTCGTGTGTAGTTCTGGCACCTTTTTAGAGCATTTTTTTTAAAGTTCGGCGGACCTTAAAACCCAGCAATTGACACCAAGCTTGCATACATTAGTTTAATTTTCTTTATTATATGGTGCCCATTTTAAAAACAAAATGGCCACCACGTTGGCTTTTGGACAGATCTCAGGTGGCACCCCTTCCTAAACGTTTCTGTTGGGCATGGACACGAAGTACACGGGAGACTGTGTTTTCCTCACAAACTGCAGTTTTCTTTAAAATATTCTGCTTACAGACAGGACTAATACTCCTCTATCATTTGCTTGATCGTTTTTGATGTGGAATATCCGTCAGCAGCATAAGAGTTGCAGCAAGAAATCTAAAGCGTAGCGAGACAACGCGGAATGAGCGAGCGAAGCAAACGACTCCACTAGTCTATATCATTAAAAAGTACGATGTACGTGCATGTTTGTACTTCTGCTCTGGATCTAAAGCACCTACAAACATGAGAGTGGCAACAAATGAAAGATAATTAAATAAGGCTTCCAGCAGGCCTATTTTCATCACTGTAACTTGAAGTTTAGATCCTCAACTATATGAAAAGCAGCTATCATGACAAAGTTCGATCAGGTAAAGTAGTCAGAAAGAAACTTGGTCGCAAAAAAAAACTCTTAAAAGGATGACATTCTGCATCATGCGTAGTATCAGCAAAATGATGTGCAGATCTCAAAATTGGTTATCAAGTGGTTAGACCAACGTGTCGATTTTAAAAGGTTGTCGAACATTCCCGTTTCTGAAGCAAGGTGTGTGGAGTGAGCAAGCACAGTGAGCGATTTCCACAGACGAAGCTTTTCGTTGAATTTCTCGCTTTGGTTGCTTTATCTTTCATTTTCGTACGGGGCCTACTTCCAGAAGAGTAGGAAACATGTAAACAAACTAACAAATCATACATTTTAAATGATGTAGATGAAATACAGACGTGCTAAGGATATGAATAACGAATTGCAATTAGCCATTTGCATCCAAATAACCAGTACGTCAATTTTATGATGTTCTGGTGATTGAAGAAACTATATGCAGCGTGGCTATAGCGCCTGAGGAATGTGATGAACGAATTGTGAGTAGCAGTTTCAATTAGCTTGCGTCCTAATAATCGGTACGCCAATTTTGTGCTGCTCTGGGTATCGAAGAAACTATATGATGCATGGATAGACACCAATGGAGTGATCAAAGCGAATGATAGGCCATCAATAGTGTTATTGTCATATTGTCAATTACCAACATTTTCACGATTCTGAGAAGCTCTACACTATAGTAGGTGAAGAGCACCGAATGATAGTGCCATACTTCCAAAACTTGTTATACCTACACGTTGCTAGGAATTTGCTCAATAGTTTTGTTTCTTTGACATTTTAAGTACATTTTAATTTTAAAAGGCAACAACCTCAAACATGAGGAAAAAATTTAAATGATGCCTAAAGCACAACTCGTCCTCAAACGAAGACTTAAATATATGTGTACGAAATGGCCATAACAGTTCACCAAACATTCTGATCTGGTTTGAGGGCCACATCAAGAATATTTGATAATGGTAAGGGCATGGGACACAAGAATGAATAAGCTGGTTGGATAAGCTGCGTGCATTGAGTCACACATTTGATTAAACAGTGAACCTGTTTTAAAGTTCTGGCGTAGAGTTCAAAATTATCTACCGGGCATGTATTTAGATTTTACACATTAAAAAGGAAAACCAATTTATCTTTCAAGGACCCACCTTGGCGTGTTCCAACAATGCTGTATTGTTGCCCTCTCACACCAGGGAGGCTTGAAGGAAGTAGCTGTTGAAACTGGTCCTGGTCAGCTGCTGCTGATCCACTGATGCTGCTGCTCGAATCCGGGCGGGATGGAAGAAGGGTTGCAGTAACATCTTTTTTCCCCAAAAGTTGCCTCTGCCCATGCTCCTGCACTTGTAATCGGAATTTGTCCACCAAACTATAGTTGGATGGGGAAATTGCATTATGGCGAATGACACTGTAAATATAAATAAGGGCAATAATTTTTCTTGTATTATCTGTGTGCAGAAAACATCAATTTACCAGTCCACCTGGTTGATTAAATTAGTTTTTATTGCTTAACCGAATATATACATTACCTGAAATTTATAGCATTCCTCTCTCTTGGCTGTCTCTCCCTAGAGAAAATTTGTTGGGTTCCCACCTGGCTCGGTAGCTAAGTCACTGTGCATGTGCGACGTAGGCCTCCTATAAAAGCGTCAGCTCCGGAACTGGCTCCTTCTTGCCTCAGGTTGCCTCAGGTTCCCTGAGGGGTGGTAGGGCAGGCAAAGGTAATGTAAATTTTCGGTTGGACAATAAAAATCAATTCAACCGGGTGGTCTTGGTAAATAGACGTTTTTAATTGCCAACGAAAACATACATTTCCTGAAATTTATAGCATTTCAGCAGACCTCGTACCTATGGCGGAGGGATTATAGTAACGGTCGCCCAAACAGGCAGTCCCAGAGTCAACGGGCTCAGTGAACCTGAAGCGACCCTTGTATCCAAGTTACAAAAAGGGACGCACTCACTGTTGACGGACGCAGGCAGATATGGTAGTAGTAGTTTATTCGTTATTTCATCGTTTGCGGAGGCAATCTATTACAATGGAGTGATTGGTATGACAATTGTGAGAACCAGTTGATGAAAAGGGAGAACCGTCATAATAGCGGACGTCTGACCCTGGGTCGGCAAGAGGGGACGGGAAACGTTTACAGATTCAGGTACAAAGATAAAATAGCAACAGAATGGGTAGCTCAATTTACCTTACAGACTTGAAGGCAACAGGTCCTGATTCAGTAAGGCGGAGTCGAGTCGGTCGGTGTTGATAGTCGAGAAGTTGTGCAGTCGTAAAGGTCGGTGTGGCACTAACATCTCAGAAAACTTGTCTTTGCGGTCAGAAGGACACGATAAAGTTACTGGTGGACGCATGAGATCGACACGAGTCCGATGGTAGAACGGAGATCACTTACGGACGCACTAAGAACCAGAAGAGCAGTCGTGTGGGGCGAAAGAGGGGCTAATCTGCAAACTGCTAAAGTTAGTGATGCAAAAACTTCTGTATGTGGAGTAGGAAAGGTCACATAGTGATTGGAGAAAACGAACGGTGATTTGCGTTAATGATAGTCTGGGAGGTCCTCAGTATTGTCTGTAATCGTCTTTATACTGAAGATTATTAGTTGATGTTGAGCTGATTAAAAAGAAGAAATTTGTCCTGGGAAGCCGGAACAGCAGTGTCACAGGCGGCGACTGACGAACGAACTGTTTACTGGTGGAAGTGGCGAATGTTTAGATTGTACGAGAAGGAGATGGTTGTGTCTTTCCGTGTTGCTGTTGAGATCATTGAAGACGGTCGCATGTTGGCGACGGTGCGGTCGTCGGTGATGATTGACGTGTTTGTTCTCTAACTGGTACTGAAGTGATGTAGCGAACGTGAACAGTGTGGGTTTAGCTCCTCCGTGCTGCCGGTCATAAAAGAACTATATTGGGGGAAGTCACTGATTATTGGAGAGCACGAAAACCTAAGGCGACGCCTTTGATTTGTTCTCTGCAAATAAAACATGGCAGTTGCCTAGTGGAATGATGTGAGCATTGCATGATTCCTGGAAATACGGAAATGAAAGAAGGGGCACCATCATATTACCAGATGGTATAAGTGCTGAGGCTACGAAAATCAGGCGAAGTGGACACCAAAGACCATCACATTCTTCCGTGTGTAAGATAGAGTCAGTTGGTACAGCCCGAGAGTGGGTCGGGGAAACCAGAGTCTGGCGAATGGTGATTGCTACCGGAATAGGCGATTCTCTTGAAGTCGTGACTTGTGTTGATGGAGAAACGACCGTCTTTTGCACAAGATGTGGATCATAAAGTCCCTGTGTTGTACGTCCGCCGTGATGTGTAATAGGAGAGCCACCATGAGGCGGTCGGCGAGTCTTGGCGGGCTAGGAAGAGGACGGGTCGGCTGTAGATGAAGCAGTTAGGGTTGTCTTCTCTGTTGAAGATCCGGTGTAGAGGGTCGAGCCTGACCACATGGGATAGGGGACGTAGCGGTCGTTTCGAGGGTTACCCTTGGTTGCTGAAAAATCAACACTGGGCGGGTCACAGACATGGCAGAGAATGCGTGGTGGAAAAAAGTCCACCTAATTCTCAGATAACGAGGGACATTCCCTCTACTCAGGCCAGTACCTCTCATGTGCCTTTGACACAAGGCATCGTAAAATGGACAAGAACGAAGGAACCGCAGTAGCTTATATTTTAACCTCTCACTCAGAATCCATAATGCCCAATTAGGTGCTCAAGACGACAAAAAACAGGCAGTTGCAAGTAGGCCTAAGCCTTAGGCAACAGCTGGAAGAAAACAACCGATAAGAGCCACCTCTACTCAGCAGGTGGCTACAGTCGCACCAGCACACCGTTTCAACAAACGGAAGGAAAGGGTCGGCAGCTAACGACCACTGGGGCGTACCCAACAATGCCCAGGTAGAATGGTCAAGATGGACGGAGAAGTCGCAAGTAGGTCTAAGCCTCAAATGCAACCCACTCCAATGTTGACCGAAGTTCAGGAGGAATCTAGTGCCTTGGTGTGGTCGTACCGAATCCACGATGGTCTCTCGGAGAGTGGGGGAGAGCATCCACATAGCGCGGCAGCCTAGAGAAAAGAGATCCTGGGCGAACGAGGTCTTCGTAGGGATTTTGGAAGACGACCGTGTCGAGTAGACAAAGCGACAGAACTTGAAGACGGGTCAGCGGGCGAATCCATGAAGCTTGGCGTCGGCAAAGAACAGGTAGATGGCGATGAACCAACGCTGCTTATCCGGGCAGTCGCAGTGGACAAGAGATGAGTCCGCTTCAGAGATGACCGCTGGTGAATCCATCAGGGGTCGTCACCAAGAGTTGCAAAGCGGTCTAGGCCAAAACCTGAAGCAATGACCAATGGTCGGTAGCAGTCCGAATGGCTGCGCGGTCGCGCCCGTTGTCCAATCTTTTGCCGGGAGAGAGGTCGAAGAGCAGCCATGTAGGCGGCTCTAAAGAAGAAAGATGGAGCCAGTTCCGGAGCTGACGCTTTTATAGGAGGGCTGCGTAGTGCTTGCGCCGCGACATAAGCTACCGAGTCAGGCAGGGAAGCCAACAAGTTTTCTCTAGGGAGAGACATAGAGTAATGCTATAAATTTCAGGTAATGTATATGTTCGTCAGCAATTAAAAAGATGTATTATCAGCTTGTAAATGCCACGTGTAATTTCCACCACACCAGAATGGATGCTTCCGCAGTTCTACATATAAAATTTATAAAAACAAAATCTTGTGCTGCTCGAACAAAGCCAAGACCATGTTAATTTCAAAGTTCCACGAGATAACCATTTAAGGGCCCTCGAGGCAGTTTTTATAAACACCTGAAAAAGAAATAGCCAACATCATGAATCTGTAGCTTCCATCCAATCCGGCAATCCACACCCTCATTCATGAATGTTCTAAGAAAAATAATGGAAAGCAGCACTGAACTTTGGTCGCAGCACAGCTTCAAGAGATCAGTGGTTTCCAGCACAAAATTTGAATGCACAAGGTCGGTGTGGTGTAAACCAGCCTCAAATTGATTCCTAACCTTAGCCAGAGGAAGGCAAGCAAAGTCACAGTCCTTTTTACCACCTACATAGACTAAGTGCTTGTTGAAAATTAGCTAGTGACTTATGATTCTACACTTACTTTTGAAAATAGCATGTTTGTTTTGCCATTAGGACTGTTCATGAGAGTGCTGTCAAAGAGCAGTTATTAAATGGGTGAGGTAGTAAATTTAAGTATTTCTATTAATACTTTATAGGCAGAGCCAAGCCAGCTAGAATTCCCCCTACCCAAATATTTTTTAGTTCCATGACCTCAATTGCTTTTACGAAACCAATAATATGCAGTGTTCTTGTTAAATTAATTGTGCAAAAATGCACTTATTAGTTATAAACATGAATATATCAAAGCTCGAATATTAACACCTGTATTAAACCTTTATTTAGCATAATCTAACCAAGCGCATGACTTATGAATTTTTTTATTATCATAGAAATATTGAGCATAGAATGTAAATGAGCTTAAAGGAGCCTATTCACCGAATGACAGGTTGCAGCATCTAACGCCGTCTATTATTATTTAGTTCTATGTAACACTTGAATTCAACAAGCAAAGGAAAGCGCTAAGAAATTTCTTTTTACGCAACAAACAAGCCACCTTAATTATTGAGTGTAAAGTTGGTGCATCACAGTGGCGGATCCACGATTTTGTTAAGAGGGAGGCTCAGGTATCTTTAATTTTCAGTATTTATTTTTTCCAATGGGTTTTCTTTCTTGTGATTTCCTCTCACCCGCACCCCCCACCACGTTGATTATGCGTGTGTAGGGGGGGGGGGGGTTGTAGTAAAGTTTGCAAACTAGAAATGTGTGGTTGTAAGGGTGGCAGGAAAAAGGTAAAGAAATGCAAAAAAAATTTTCAGAAAGTCATTTCCTGCAAGTTACTGCCACTTCTGGTGAGCATCAAATTTAGCGCTCAACCAGCCAAGTAGGGAGGAAAACTTCACAGCAGTCTGCTGAATTTCCTGGAAAACCACATTTTCATCAGTATCACCCTTTGTGTAGTTTCCTACTAGTCTCATGAATAAAAAACGCTACTATCTTTTCCATAAAGGCGAAAAGATCAACAGTACAGCACTAAAATAACTGCTGCAGTGGTTGGCTGAGGTGATCGGCAACTCCAACTAGCGGCACAATTTTGGCTTGCGACGAAGAAGGCCATGATGGGACAGGTGCGCGACAAAAAGATGTTCCCCACGCAAGCTTGGACAACGCATAGCAAAACACACTCAAATTTTGTAGAACACACTCAATGTTTGTCTAAATGCAGCACTTGTCCGCCTTGCTACTGCAGTTCAAACGCACACACAAGCAGAAATGAAATTTATGACGCATCACATCCAAAGGCCTCACCTACGCTTAGCCAGTTGTAGAATCGTAGTAGTTGCAGCCCACTGATAAAAGTTTCCCACCAGCAACATTCGGGATTGCACGCCAGCAGACAATGGAGGGCGTCACATCTTCCACAAAGATGAAAAATTAGCATCCGCACGCACCCTACACTACGACAAATTTCGGCCGTAAAATGCCAAGGAAACTCCCCAAAACGCAATTGTCATTGATGAAAAACTTGATACATGCCAGTTCATTTCTAGTAATGCAGTTAATTTCAGTAGGCCATGGGTTTTGATGAAAATTATCGCCGAACGTGCATAAAGTTCATAGCCATACACACTAACTTATTGAACAGTAACGCTCCTTCGACTAGTGCAGAATCCCTCTATCATACACTCACTAAACCATTGCTCTCTTAATTCTGTAACTATACTCACAATCCACAGAAATCTTGAGCCTTCTTGACCACGGGAAAATCATCAGGGAAACACAGCACACAGCGATGACAATAGGTGATTAGAGTCCAGTCCCGACGCCACAATGTCGAAATTACCCCACCCCCACCCCCATGGGATCTCTGACTACGGATTTACTTAGTTCCAGTCTGCACTTGTTTACTAAACGAGGTTTATTCTGCACAACCAATTAACACTTTAACTGAGACGGCAGCAGGCTGGCAAGTCAAATTTTATCCTAAAAGAAAATAGGAAATATAGGAATTTTATCCCAAAAATATAGTATAAATATAGGAATACCATTGGTCTGCCTTAAGCCTAGAAAAAAAATAATGAAGCTTGGTTACAATTACATAACAAGCCGGGGCGTAACAACCGAGGTGACTTGAGGGCAACATCTATAACCAATCCCGATCCCAAAACTAACGATTAAAAAAAATTCCTCAGATTTTTCGGGCACAAAACTGAGGACAAAAACTCTTTGGTTCGTTTGTCACCCATCTCTTTCTTAAGTTAAACACGGATAAACCTAGTTGTAGATCCAATTCTCGTTTTGCCTGTTTCTTTGCCGATTTGGTGGCAAATGTAATTAGTGGGATGGGAAAACTTGCATTCATAAAACTATATCTGATAGAGTGGCGAGGGAAACCACCAGAAGAATTAGTATCCGTTTAACGGATCTGGCACACACAAATGGTTCAGAATTTTGAGAAATATAAGAAAATATAGGAATATATAGGAACACCTAAAAAATATAGGAAAATATAGGAACACTTGCCAGCCTGCGGCAGCAGATGGGAGCTCGCACATCTTCCACATCACTGCCTCTCCCTGCCTTCGAAATCCCCAAGCCAAACTCAACCAACTCGTGCAATCTGGAGGCAGACACACACTCTTGATGTCACATATCCAGTTTTGTTGTACCAAACGATCTCCAGATGGATGAGTTTGGTTGAGTTTGGCATGGTGGTTATCGAAGGCACTGTCCGATTCCTGTCTGTGTGGAGCTCGCTCTCAGGGACAGCCGTCCTTAGCAAAAAGGCAGCGCGGGAGGAAGCGCCACTTCGCAACGACTAAGCGCCATGCTTCCCACGTAAAGAAACTATAATATTCGCAGCATGCAACAAATTCTAAGAGTAACGGCAAGATATTTCATGTTGTGGTTGTCGACCACTAATGCTTCGTGGTACAGTTTTAGAAAGCCAAAAAAAAAAATAATTTGTCTAATTAAAAAAATCTGTTCTGGGCCTGGAAACTCCAACTTTGTTTTCCATTACAATTCCAGGTTTTCCAGGGACTGCTAATCCTATCGAGGTAACCCCTAAGACATGAAAATGCCCAGAAATTCATATCACTAAAGGTAAAAATGTCATTAAGTTTCACCGTTTGTCTCTCCACCCATTTTACGACATGAAAAACCAATTTTGGAAACCAACAATTTTACTTTCGATAGTGCTTATAGAACCCTGGATGAGACCTTGGCTTTCACAGCTCTTTGCCCATGAACGAGAGGGGAAAAAAAAAGTAAACCTTTTTGGTGTAGCTGTATTATCACTTACATATCAATGCAGCATCTTGCTTTGATTGTTCCTTCGGCATCTACAACAACGTACTTGCGAGGAGCAGTGCATAGTACTGAAATAAAATTTTTTTTTCAGTGAAAACTACATTAACTTATACCAACGACTGAAAAATTATTCACATGAATGATCGTAATACCACACATAAACTTAAAATTACCTGTGGGATAACGCAACAGGCGACTCCTGCTCTGTATGCATAGATCGGCTATGTTAAACATGGACTAAATACTAAAAATTTAGCTGGAAAGCTAATTATTTCTTTACATTCTATTTCCGACCTTCTCTGGTGACCACTGCAAGTCACATAAGTCACATACTTTATCCCACACGCGTACCACACTCTTTCTGGGGGGGCGCGCGCGGGCGCCCCGGCGGCGGGGCCCGGGGGCCCCGAAAGAAAAAGAAATAAAGCAATTATAGAAATTTGTACACTGCCACAAAGAAGTGGACTAACAAGGTCAGATAGACAAGAAATCCTGACTAGGCTATAATCCCTTAGGTCAACAATGCCCTAATTAAAAAAAAAAAAAAGTGGTCCCTGCCAAAAACTCCCGTCTGGCCTCCAGACCCGCCAGCCGGATTTGCTGCCACATCACAATTGTACTCAGGTGTAGCAAATCTATATAACTATACGATACCTTCCCCTTCCGCCAAAACAAAGTACCTAGTTAAAGTGATATATCAGTCCAATATAAAATTAGTGAATGGAAGTTCAACTCACTCAACTGGAATTGTCGTCAGCAAATTTTCAATCCTTTTCATGGATATTATCAGGCTAAAAAAGTCATTTCCATTCTACAACACTTCGAAAGAGAAGCACTAAATTTTAGTCCTTGGATTTCAGCCATGAGGGTTTAAGTTTGGGTCTTTCTAGTTGTATGGCTCCCTGTTGCGATTGAACCAGCATGCGAGTGCTTCAGATCTGGCATGGATTTTCGCTGGAGGTAGGTAGGAAGAAGGGCTTTGAATTGATTAAAACATCAAATACCAGGGCCAACTGGTTGATTGTGGTTTCTATTGTCTTATTGTATTATCTGAGCTTTTAGCATTCTCATTCTGCTTTGCTGTTTGATCTAGAGATTCAAGTTCTTGGAGCCCTGCCAGCGTCGCGACCCACCGCACATTCGTTCTGTGCAGCCTCCGTCTATAAAAGCGCCGCCGACGGCCGATGCTTCGTCCTTTACTCCCCTGTACTGCCCAGGTAGCAACACAGAGGGGAGGAGAGTGGGAAGAAGGTAACGTATATTTTCATTAAGACAATAGAAACCAAAATCAACCAGGTGACCCTAGTATTTTGATGTTTCTATATGCCATGAAAATATCGATTACATGAGCTTTTAGCATTCCACAGACCTCGTCAAAGGCGGTGGGTGCCACCTTGATGGGCCCCCTTGGATTGCAAGCTGGCTCACCAACCGTTAAAAACTCTGCAATCGATCAGAGAGGGGTGTTGTACTTGGTGTAGAATGAAGTGATCATGTTGCTTAAGGGTTCAGCGTATCCATCTGGAGGCCACGAATGGTCAGGGGCAGTAAAGTCCTTCGGCTTAAAATGACATATCCCAAAGATAATGGGACGTAAACACAATAGGATTCTGCCAGGATACAGCTTCCATGTCGGTAATCAGAACGTTACCGTGGAAAGCCCAGGATGCTGAAACGGCTCTAAGTTCATAGAGCGGATGCCGTAGTCGGGAGTGCAATTGATGTCAAGGGCGCTGTAAGCATGAAGTATGACCATCTTGATCCACGTGGAGACCATCCTGTCAATCGTTTTGCCCAACCGTGTCATAAACGGAATGAAGATCCTGTGAGCGGCCCCGTCGAAGAGGTATAGACTTAGACTACTTAAGATAGAATCGAAGGGCCCGTACCGGACACCACCCGTTCAGGTTCATTCCCCAGAATGTTAGAAAGAGCAGGCACAATAAACAGATGAGATCGTTCGCAAGTAGTGGTGTACCGATACCATAATTCCGATACCAAAAACCGGTTCCGTACGGTTCTGATACCGGTTCCGATTACCATGTGGCAGTGCACAGCGAATGGAAAAAATTAATAATAATGAATTAATAATGTTCAGGAAGTCCAGGGTTCTGCTGTGGCCAATATTTTTAAATATTTAAACAAAATTTTGATATATACAATTTTGTAAAATAAAAAAAAAAAGTTTAAATGACGTGTAACGATTTTTTTTAGATAAGATTTTTGCTTCCAAGATTAATGTTAAGCCCTTTTTCTAATTGGTGCTGATATTTATAATGTTTGCCTTCAGAATGTATCAAATTTAATTAAATAAAATTTGAATTAAATAACTTAAGTTAAAAAAAAAACTCGTTTGAAATAACCAGAAAATTGAAACGAATTTTTTTAGTTCTGCTCTGGACCTGCATTTTTAAATAGGATTTTTGTTTCTTGGGTTGATCCAAGCACTGAGTGAAGCTGATATGATTTAAAATAGTTGTTTTCATGATGTATTACATTTCATTTTTTTAAACTTAAATTAAAATCAAAAAACGTAATTTAAATAAATAAAAAAAAAAACTTGGGCTAAATAAGAGCATGCTTGAAGATTTTTTGCAGCCCGGATGCTTATGAGTCTTAGCAAGAATTTATAGGGTTTGGGAGGAGAATTTGTAACTCTAAAAAATCCCTATTGAAACACGTTAGATCGGTCCCCATTAGTTCATTCCAAGTTTTCAGAGGGCGCCACGTGTTCCATCTGCTAATTTTTGCTCATTTTTCAGCCCAAATCTAAAGTAAACTAAATTACCACTAAGCTCGGCTAAATAATAATTAAAATCAAGCTAGTTTCGTTTAGTTTAGTTTAATTTTAGGCTCAAAACTGAGTAGAAATACCCACATAAAACACATGGCGCCCTCTATAAACTAAGACTGAACTAATACGACTGTATCCAAGACGTTTCAGAAGGGGTCTCGGTCACAAATTCTCCTCCCCAACCCTATAAATTCTTGGTCTTAGCAAAGCTTTGCATACTTGAAGATTTTTGCAGCCCGGATTTATTGCAGGCACTGTTGACACCAGGTTGACTCCAATCGAACGCAAGATTTAGAAATAAAATGGCGAGAGTGCAGGGTTTCCAAGAATGTGATCGCTAAGAAAATAGGAAACAACACAGATTAAAGAACTCTCCGCTTACAGATACGACACTGGCGCGCTAAGTGGTACCTCGTTTTCTTTTCTGCTGAGTCATACTTCACAATAGATTCGCCAGCAGGCGCAGCGATCGCCCACGAGGACGCGGCATAATTAGAACCACTGTCGCAGAAAATACGCACGCATGCGCTGTGGTTTTCATAACGCTGCCATAGCAGAAGTAGGTTTAGATAGTTTTTGCGTTTTAGTTTCGCTATCTGCTAGTGACATCTGGCGAATAAGTGCGAGAACATGAGTTATCACGCCGACGCGTTGCTGAAACGAGGCCCCATTTTTGAAGAGCTGGCTGAGGTACGAGTGACGTATCTGTGAGAGGGAGAGTTCTTTAATCTGTGGGAAACAACTTAATGATAATAAAAGTCCTGACATCCTTAAACAAACAGGAATCGACTATAATGTATTCTGCTAATTATATTAACATCCTAGATTGGATTTTATGGTAATATGATGCAAACTACTCAACAAAAGTTTGTGTCAACAGGTAGTGGCCCAGTAAAAATACGCGAGAATGTGTTAGCTATTCATCCAAGATCTACTCAAGCACAGTTTTACGACGATTTAAGCTACTGAAATTAATTTTCGGTTCCATCTCTTAAAAATATTCTTTCCAACGATCCCATACCCCTGGCAAAAGGAAACTAGATGAAAATATCAAGCGATTTAGTGGTCTATGCCGATTTTTGAAAAAGTTGTCAGTATTGGCCAACCAAGGTAGCCGTTCCGGTACCACGGAACCGTACTCGGAACCGGTATCGGAATCGGTACACCACTATTCGCAAGGCCTGTGTGTCTTGGCTCGGAAGGATGCTCATGGTGTCAAAGTGACTACTTTGTAGTTTAACAAAAACCGGTAAACGGCGATAAAAGTGGTTTTGCAAAGACATTTCAAGAAACAAAATCACACCTAAACCACCAGGAAGTTCACAGTTCTACTTGAATTTTCGGAGAAAATACCGTTCTCCTTCTTCAGAAAATCACGCACAAAACGGAGGAAAAATAAGTTCTCACATAACCATTCGTAAACAAAAATTTGAAAGGACGTGAGGGGAGGAGCAAACCACCGTACTATATATCTTCGCTTCCAAGGAGATTCCACTTCTTGTCAAACTCTGCTGTGAGCTGATGGTGCACCAAGCCTTCAATACGGTTGTAAGATGGTCCCGTGAGGTTCATGAGAGGGACTCGTCGTTGGGAGAAGCGTTTCATAGCAAAAGACTCCAAAGCTCGAAGGTGGGGCCATGTTTTGTGTTAGATTTCATTAACACAGAGGTATGATGCCAAGCTATGGAGTGTCCGTTCTTATTGTGGTGTTGGGCTATGCCACTGAGCTTCTCCCCACGGCCGGTGGCCCCCACGTGTTCATCAACGCGCACTTCAAGTCTCCTTTTGGTCTCACCAATATAGACAGCTTCAGTCTTGACATGGAATCCGATACACAACACCAGTGAGATCCCTCAAATGTGCTGGGGGCTGTGTGGACTGCACGTGTGGTATCATCATAGAGACACCCTAATGGTAGTCCTTTAAGTCCTAATGTAAACCCATTCACAGCTTAATATACCTCCATAGTTAATACAGTCTATCCATACAATGTTAGGTTGACAATGTTGTTGCCATACCAGTATCACATGACCACATGTCATGTGACATACCTTATATAAAGCCTTGTTAAGCTTCTGAATAAAGTCCTTCAAGTGTTAGCCTACAGCACAGTTGTTCCTAGTCCTTACTATGCCTTAGTTGAACCCACAAGTGTACGACTGTCACCCTCACACATCACAGATGGCGACGAGGCGGTACTAAGGTTTTAAATTAATGATTAGCTTGATAGGGTCTACAGCCATGGAGAGTGCTCCTACTCTGTGGTAAGTAGTAATTTTTTTCATTTTTGGCAAATAAAATTAGTACTCTGTGGAACTATCAGTGCTTAATTTTTTTCAAAGGTGTACTGGGTTTAGGAACTTTCGTGGTACGGAATGATAATAGTTAAATTTGGTATCTTATCAACTAGAACCGAAATGGGCAATTGGATTTATTATGGTTAATTTTACCTTGGCAGTGTTCTAGAGCGACGCACTGGCGTGTCCGCACAGGGGGTACTATAAACCTGAAGGCTCGAAAAATGCGCTGCTAAATTACCCTGTTAAATCCAATTGTGCCTTTGCCCATATTCGGGCTGGTGTGTGCCGGTGTTTAAATTTTAGCACTGTAGCGTTTAAGCTTTTAAACGATGAAACTTGGTCTGTGCCGAACACACAGGCCTGCTGTGTTGTTTTGTTTAAACGTTTAGTGAAACGGCAAACAAAAGCCTAGTCAATTGTTGAAGTTGTAGGTGCTTGAATTTAAAACTAGGTAGGCTACGGTAGTTTAGTGGCTTAGTTGTTAAGCAAAAATTCGTTTAGTCTCGAATTGCTTCCAGTTCATTAAATTAATTGGTATTGTAATTAAATTATTTAGTAATTTAATTTGTTAAGTGTAGGCTTATGCCTAAGACAGGTGAAGTGATTAAAACTCCTGTAGTAACTGTTTTGAATACAGAAGCGGGTGCTAGCACCAGTGTAAGTTTAAACTTAAATTCAACTGCAAGTAGTACAAGTGAAGACCTTACAATGACTTCAAAAACTGCCGGTTTGTACGCGGAGGACGACGCAGAAAACGACACCTGGGAAAAATACACTAATCGTATTGGCTACTATTTTAGAGCAAAGAAAATCCCAGCAGCTGAACAAATTGATTTTTTAATGGCTTCGGTTGGCCATAAAATGTTCGACAGAATCCTGAATAATGTTTCACCAGCTTTACCAAATTCAATGACGTATGACGTCTTGGTGAAAACTATTCTCGACGACGTTGAACCGCTACTTTTTGTAGTATCGGAACGTGTAAAATTTTTCCGTAGATCTCAGAAGTCGGATGAAAGCATTAGCGAGTATATTGCTTCGTTAAACTTACTCACGAAATTTTGTGATTTTGATAAGATCACCGAGATTAATAACGAGATGATTAGGGATCGTTTGATAGGCGGTGTTAAACCCGAAACGTTACAACGCGAACTTCTGAAGCAGACTCTGGATTTGAAGGCTACGACATCATTAGCTCTGTCTTTAGAATTTGCCGAAATCGATCAAGAAGTAATTAGTTCCCATTCAAAGAGTGTAAATTATGTTTCTCACAAACCGAAGAGATCTCAAACAAAAGTCAAGTTTAGCAAAAACTTAATCTGCTATTGTTGCGAAAAAAACGGGCACGTGAAAACCAGATGTAAATACAAGGATTTTATTTGTGGCCGCTGTCATATTCAAGGACATTTAAAAGCCGTATGTCGTAAAAGTAGTACCAGTAAAACTTCCAAAACTGCAGAATACTCAAAACCAAGTTCGAGTTCAAATTTTAAGGCTAGGCCCAAAAGCAAACTGAAATACAGTTATAAAAAGAAAGTCCATAAGATTGAACGTGAAACTGACAGGAGTCAGAAAATGAGCCCGAAAATTCTGAGTCTGCTTCGGCAAGTGAGTATGAGTCGGAGGAAGATTATTGTCTGCAAAATAACACAGTAGGTCTGTCCGAGGCTGCAGAGCAATTTTCAATTCCTGTCATGACAAATAAAATAGTAATAGTTGTTAACTCCTTAAAAATTCACAAATGGATTATGCCTATCTGCCTTAATGGAATTAAGCTCAACATGGAACTTGATTCCGGGCCAGATGCTACAATAATACCAATTGAGTGGCATGAAAAATACTTTTCGGATTGTCCTTTAATGCTCAGGCCGTATTCCATCCACTCATACACCGAAGGGACTGAGAAAACGATTTACACAGTAAGTCTCAAGGTTAACGTTAACGGTCAAACTGAATACCTGGATGCACTAGTTTCAAAAATGTATAAACCTGCATTAATTGGGAAAGATTGGCTTTCAATCTTTAGAATTAACTTTGAACCATATTATGATTTGCAAACTAAAGTCAAAAGTCAAACAGGTTAAAGCAAAGATTCCACCAGTTGACACGGATGCAATAGTTAAAGGTTTTCCCGAACTTTTCAGTGAGGGCATAAGTAAATTCAAAAACTTCAAAGCCAGGATTCAGTTAAAGGCTGACGCAAAACCTGTGTACTGTCGAGTTCGCCCTGTTCCTTTGGCATTTAAACAAAAGGTTAATCAGGAAATCGAGTGCCTGGTTAGCTTAGGAATTTAGAGCCATGGCAACCTCAGAATGGTCGACCCCAATAGTGGTCGTTCATAAAGCGAATGGCAACATTCGAATTATCGGCGATTACACAACCACCGTAAATCCACAATTGGAGGTGGACCATTATCCGGTTCCCACAGCTGCTGAATTATTTAGTGAATTAGCAGGTAGTGACAGATATAGCCTTATCGATCTTAAGGATGCCTTTTTACAAATTGAATTAGATCCTGAGTCGCAAGCAGCACTAACAATAAACACTCCCCTGGGTCTCTTACGCTGGCTTCGTGTACCTCTTGCGTCCAGTCCTGGAATTTTCCAGAGGGTCATGACGCAAATCACGAGTAAAATCCCCAAATGTTCACCATTTTATGATGACATCCTAGTGAGCGGGAAGGGGGAAAAGCATGACGAATCTTTGAATCAGCTGCTAACTGCTCTACAGGATGCAGGGGCTAGGCTTAGGATCAACAAGTGTAAGCTGTCGCAACCTGAAACTAAAATATTTAGGTCATGTGATAAATGCGGAAGGCCTGCACATACTCCCTGAGGTGGTTGAAGCGGTCACGAATGCACCGAATCCAACTTGTATTCAAGAACTGCAAAGCTTCTTAGGATTCGTGAATCATTACTCAAAATATCTGCCAAACCTTGCTCGTATTCTTTCCCCTGTTACCCGGTTGTTAAGCCCTAAAGTAAAGTGGACATGGGGGACTGAATGTGACCAAGCTGTTAGCAAAGTAAAGAAATTATTTATTAAATCAAAAGTTTTGGTACATTACAACCCAAAATTAAAGCTTAAACTGGTTTGTGACGGCTCACCCTATGGGGTGGGGGAGTGCCTGATGCATGTCATGCCCAATGGCGAATCGTGTCCAATAGCTTTCGCTTCACGGAAGCTAACCAAAACCGAACAAGGCTAGTCATTTTGATCGTGAAGCTCTCAACGTGGCTTGGGGAGTTAAACGGTTCCATGAATACGTTTACGGTCAGAAGTTTATATTGCAGTCTGACCAAAAGGATTTAATATGGATTTATGGCCCTAAAAAAGGTATCCCACAGATGGAAGCAGCACGTGTGCAACGTTGGGCGGTTATGCTTAACGCTTATGATTACGACTTTCAACATATACCAGGCAAGCAGAATTTAACTGCTGACGCACTGTCTAGACTTCCACTCCCCAACGTTAAGGAGTTTGAAGATTGAGGCTGAAAAACAGTACAATGTACTAGCGTTGGAAACCATCTCCAACTTACCAGTGCTAAACGAAGCTTTGGTTATGGAAAGCAAGCGTGACAAACTATTGTCTAAAGTATACTGTTACGTTAATCGTGGCTGGCCTGAAGTATGTGATAATCCTGACATGCAGCCGTACTTCACACGCCGCAATGAAATCTCGACTGAAAGTGACACACTTTTTTGGGGGTTTAGAATCGTCGTGCCGACAGCTTTAAGACGTCAAATTTTGAAAGATTTGCACAGCTCACACCTTGGTATTGTTAAATTAAAGAGCTTGGCTAGGTCTAAGGTGTGGTGGCCTTCTACTGACACAGATATTGAAAACAAAGTTAAAACCTGTTTTAATTGTCAAGAATTTAAGAATACTCAATCTGCAGGACCCAAGCATACCTGGGTGTATCCACAAAAGCCAAATTCTAGATATCACGCTGATTTCTTAGGACCGTTGGATAATTTCCTGTTTCTAATTCTAGTAGACGCGCACAGTAAAATTCCGTTCGTGCATAAAATGAAAACTACCACTTCAGCTAAAGTTATTGATATTCTGAATAACCACATTGCCGAATACGGGCTGATGGATTCCTTAGTTAGCGACAATGGCCCGCAGTGGACCTCTAAAGAGTTTAAACCATGGTTAACGATTAACGGAATCCAACACCTATCAGGCCCGGCTTTTGCACCGTGTGTTAACGGATTAGCCGAAATTTATGTCCGAAATTTTAAACGTGTCTACAAAGCTGCTCGGCGGGACGGTTGTTCTGTTCAGGAAAGTATAAATGCATACTTACTATCGTCACGAATCACGATAAGTTCTACCACCCAGCTACACCTGGTAAATTATTCTTCAACCGAGAATTAAAATCCAGATTGGATTTGCTTTACCCTGACCCTATGTCCGATGTAAACAGAAACCAACAAAAACAGATTAAAAGCACCCAACATCGTGCGTCGGTTAACTATCAAGTTGGCGATAAAATCTGGTATCGTGACTACAGCAAAACTAACCCTAAGCTATGGTCGAGGGGGTCTATCAAGAAGAAACTGTCTCATTTAATCTATAGTGTACTTACTGAAGAGCTTGTTGAAATGTGTAAGCATAGAGACCAGCTGCGGCCTAGAATTAATCCAATTGATGCCGTAGAATTGTCTCCAAACGCACATATTCCGGTGAATAATTCTGTCGATTTTGGCATGAATAAAAAAGCCGCTAATTCGGAAGAACACGTAGTTTCAAGGAAGCGGAATTCTGTTGGCACCTCACGTCACGATCAGGTGATACACAAGCATTCAAAATTGTCGGCGGCAGCCAGTGGGCCAATCACGGCGTTCCACCATTGCTAGGCAAGGAGCTACACCATTCAAAAGCACCTCACCTGACAATTTACGAGTTGTGACACCAGGTGTCATGTAAACGCGGTCTCGTATCAGACGCTCGTGGTGAGGACACCTCAACACCACCGAAGAAAAAATCTGAGGGCAGTATTCTTCCACACCAGAAGAACAATCGTCTATATGGCGATTACACTTTAAAAATGTAAATATTGTACATTATTCCTTTAGGCATAAAGCCAAAACACTTTTTCAGCTTATTTATGTTGTAGATGTTGAAAACACACGATATTTTTTATTTGTAACAGGTGACGACTTTGATTATTTATGAAAAATGTCCGATGTTCAAACCAGTTTAAAACTAACCTAAACTGCGATATAGCCCTTTAAAAACTAGCTGGAACATTTAATCTTTTGATTTGTGCACTTAATGCATTTTGGTAAACTACCCTAGCTACCCTAGCCGTCCGCGCTGCCATTCCGACTTCCGGTAGTGACAGCTCGGCCGATCTAGGTCAGTCTCTCCTCCTCCAAGAAGTCCGCTTCCTCTTCCCCGCTCGCCCCCTCCGCAGCTATCAGCTATCCTCGGCGTCCGCGCCAACTTCCGGTAATGAGTATATAACCCCAGCCCCAGACTCACTCGTTAGCACAGCTCAGAATACTCAAAGCTAGAGGTCGCTATGCCAGTCGGGAGTGGAGATGCCGCAGTCCGATTGTTGCCATGCCGGGCAAAGGTAGTGGTTCGTATTTCAACTTAGTTTAACTTTAAAAGTTTATTTTTTGGACTTTACGTCAAAATTTATAGTTTAATTTTAAACTTAACCTCGTAGCTTTGTAGTTAATTTATGGTGCGTCAAGCCAAACGGCATTTCGGACGTTGGCGGCCGTAATTTAAGGGTTCACGGTCCCTTACTAAAAACCAGCTTTATATTTTTTTCGTGTTTCTTTAAACGCAGTTTATTGTAAACAAAGGACGGTTTGATCTTCGTGGGAGGTTCCATCGATTAAACGCTCGGATCGACTTTATATGTAGCTGCGGCTTCTATAATTTAAGGAGTTGACTTATCAACAGCAACTCTGGGAGGTTTAATGCTTTGCTAGTACACGTAGAAAAATAACTGTAAAACAGGTCTACTATTATTAGTCAGCCGAGGCTGTCTGTAATTTAGAGGGCTCTTTTGCGAAATCCCCTTGTGCCTAACAAAACTCATTGTTTCTATTTGAAATTGTTTTTATTTGAACTAATCCAAGTTCTAGTGTCGAATTTAATGTAAATTCCCCCCCCGTGTCATTTATAACCTAAACCAGGTGAAGATTTACCAAATGTAAATGTAAAGTGCAAATATTTTAATGTTTTAACATGTTTGACTAAAATAAAAACCAGGAGTTTTAAACGTCCAACGGTTTATTCGTTCGTTGTTTGTTAGCAGTTAGTGTTTACGATAATTCTCGTTGAATATAACTTAGCTAGCGTAATTCCCACCTTGGTGGCAGCGTTACCGCTTATTATTACTAGTTATCCTACATTATTAGGACATTCGTAGCTCCATTCTCTACACCGGGACTGTAGCAGTTGTGCTGTTTTAACTAAAAAGTATCACAAGTCAGACCAGAGTAATAGTAAGAAAGATCCAGTTACACCTGGCGACCGGCGATGCTACAAGCACCTACCCCGTCGTAGCACCCGCCGTTACAGTCAGCACAATCCAGTCGAAATCACCCCACACACAGCCAGTGGGCGAGTCCGATGACGTCACTGTTCCCAGTGAACTAGCCATGTCGTAAAACTTCAGCGCCTCCCAGCAAGATATTGGAGCGACAGGAGTGGCCTGGAGCCTCCTTTACTTACAAAGCAGTCTCCTGCTAAACCATCGGAGCCCGCTAAGATGAAAGGCCAACAGAGCAAGCGTAAGGTTGCACCATCTTCACCACGTGTAGATGATGCAGTGCAGCCTCCAATAGTGTTAGGTCGCCCGAAGCGCACGAAATGAGCTCCGGACAAGCTCAATATCTAAGAATAGCGTAGGCTAATATTAAGTGTTCGTAAACCGTTCTACGTCAATCCAATTGGGGTTGTTTTTCAATTTGTGCGATGCTCGCAACATGTGTTTGGAATTGTTAATCATGCACGGGATTGACCTTGTAAATTTTAATTGTGCCTATGGTTGGCAACATGTAGTGTTTCTAGTTATTTGTGAGGAAAACTGATTCCTCGGTTTTAACCCTTTTGAGTCCGAGCCATTTTTTCAATTCGCGAGCGAAAACGGCCATGGCCGCAACATGGATGCCATGAACAAGTTGCGTGCCTCACGAAAATAAATTGTACTAAAAAAACTATGCGGTCTTGGAGAATACAAATTCACAGACGTAATAATTATATTGTAAATTATTGAACCGAAATATAATTGGGACCATCGTCCTAAGTTTTCTTTATTAAAAAAAAATCCTAAAGTTCGACTATGTAAACAGCGCTAACGAAAGTTTCAACTTGCAGTACTCGGACTGATAACATCTACTCGATATTCTTCCGTCACAACGCTTGTTATTACTTCCGAAATCATTATTTTAAGTTTTATTACCGTAAAAATAGTTTAAAGTTGCTTTATTCCCCCAATATTTACGATCGCTGAAAGCTCACTACCATTTCGTCCTGAGCGGCCATATTGACCGGCTGCCCACAAGCGAACGCGCTCCTGCTAGCGCCAATGAATACGACCATGACTCGCTTCGCGTGATGTCACGAATGAACGGCCGACGGGTCACGTGCCGCGAACGAACCAATCAGCGCACGCGATAGCACGCGATCGGGAAGAATTTGAACAGGGGCCGTTGAAACAGCACTTTTTATTCGAGGAATACAGTCAGTGACGTTGGAGTTGATGACATAATTTTTCGCGGGCTAGAAAATTGGGAATCCCCTCTCTCGAAAGCGCTCAAGATGGCGGCTGCACGTTGCGTAGTTCCGGAGATACGATCGTTTGAACTGAGGGCTGTTTTCAGCAAACAAACGCAATTTTCACGTAGATTTTGGCGACGATGCCAACAATAACATCGACTTAAGGTAATACAAAGATGATTTGAATTAAATAAACCGAAATAAACCTTAAATATACGTTCCGAAATACCTACTTCAATCGGAGTTGCCCTCCGATGTATCGTTCCTCCGACGTTTTCGGCGTCATTTTTGCGCAACGATGTATCGTAGCTCGGACTCAAAAGGGTTAAAACAGGTTTCTTTTCTCTTTCATGTAAATATTTCCTTCATGACCAGACACTGCTTTGGGAGCTGAAACAGCCTCCGGTGTGAGCTAACGCGTCTGTAACTAACCAACAGATGTACTCAGCAGCCACATGTTTGCAACAAGTCAACTCCGTTGTGAACAGCAGTTGTTTTTATAACTAAAAGCCAAAAAAGGAAACACTACCGAAATTTAGTCGAAATTATCAACTACAAGCCAGATTTGTCATAATAAAATCAGATGGATTTCATGATGCCAGTTTTCAAGCATCATTTAAATTTCAGATATTTTGTCGAGTTAAGGGGTGGGGGGGGGGGGAGGCTACAAGCTTTCACAAAAATGTTAATTCCTTCTTTAAAAGCGACACATTTTGTAAACGTGGTCTTGTATTAGACATTCGTGGTGAGGACACCTCAACATCACCGAGCCAAAAACCTGAGGGTAGAACTCTTCATTTCAAGAAGAACATCGTCTTTATGGCGATCCCACTTTCAAAATCGCCAAATTTGTAAATCTTTCAGGCATAAAGCCAACAACACTAGCTTAGTTGTGTTTTAGGAGGGGCTTCCACTTCGATGGTACTTAACCTCACATACATGTAAAACACACGATATTTTTTATTCTTAAAACAGGTGACGACTTACTTTAATTATGAAAAATGTCCGAAGTTAAAATCACTTGTCTGCTTCTGCAAACAACTAAAATCTAACCTAAATGCGTTATAGCATATTTAACACTAAGCTGGTATATTTAATCTTTTGATTTTTGCACTAAAAGCACTTTGGTAAACTTAACTTCTTGCCATGAACCCTACCGGAGCTCAACCTTTTATGTTTGTCTATTTTTACGGACCCAGTGTTTATTTTTATGTCTATTTTTTATAGCAACTCCATCCAAACTCCGACAGCAAACCTCTAAAAACGAAAACAAACTAGATTTCCTTCGATAAAATCATGACTTATTAATAGCAGTTTGTTTCCCAAAGTCAAATAATACATCCGAGCTAACACTTCGGTCCCCCCCCCCCCCTACTTCAATAATTGCGATACATAATATCGTAGTTTATTTTTATAGGCCTAAATTCACGTTGTTATGAGTTTAAAAACTCACTTGCACTTCCAAACCAGGCCTCTAACGCTCCCAAGTCGGCAATTCCCTTTGTTAATGCAGGCTCTCCAATTCCCTTACAACCAAAACACTGCATTCAATTTCCCCTCTACTCAGAGCGCTCAGCTACCCTGCCCGTCCGCACCGTCATGCCCACTTCCGGTAGTGACAGCCCAGCCGGTTTTGGTCAGTCTGTCCTCCTCCACCCCGCTCCCCCCTCCGGCGCTCTCCTACAGGGCCGCGCCTTCCCTCTACCTGCCGGCCAGGCAGAAGGCATATAAACCCAGACCCAGGAGAATTTCATTAGCACAGCTCAGGAATCTCAAAGCTAGAGGTCGCTACGCCGGTCGGGAGTGGAGATGCCGCAGTCCGATTGTTGCCATGCCAGGCAAAGGTAGTGGGTTCGTATGAAACTTAGCTTAACTTAAAAGTTTATTTTTTGGACTTATACGTCAAAATTTATAGTTTAATTTAACCTAAACCTCGTAGCTTCGAATGTAACTTATGGTGCGTTAAGCCAAACGGCATTTTCGGACGTTAACGACCATAACATAAGGGTTCACTGTTGCCCTTCCTAAAAACCAGCTTTCATTTCACCGTTTTAATTAACGTAGCTTAATGTAAACAAAGACCGTCGGGTAAATTAGATTTGCAGAAGCATAGTACTTCGTGGAGCGTACATCTTTTTTCTAATATGAATTCCGATGAGGACGGTTTGATCTTTTGGGTGTTCCCTTTTGAAACAAAACTGTAAAACCAGGTCTACTATTATAAGTCAGCGGAGGCTGTTTGCAATTTAGAGGGCTCTTTTGCGAAATCCCCATTGCCTAAAATCACTGTTTCTATTTGAAATTGTTTGTGAACATAATTCTTGTTCTAGTATGAATTTAATGTAAATTCCCGTAATATTTATAACCTAAAGTAAGTTGTAAATTTGCCAAATGTAAAGTGTGATCCTTTTAACATGTTTGTTTAAAAATAAAACCAGGAGTTTTAAACGCCCGTTGGTTTAATAGTTCGTTGATTGCTGGAAGTTAGTATTTAAGACAATTCTCTTCAAATATAACTTAGCTAGCCTTTTCCCACCTTGGTGGCAGCATTACCCGCTATTTAATCACTAGTTAGGTCTTAGATTAGGACTTCAGTGCTCCATTCCCTACACCGGGACAGTAGCAGTTGTGCTGTTTAGCCGAAAAAGTACGCGAAAACAACTCTGAGTGATTGATAGTAAGATCCAGTTACACAATGCGACCGGCGATGTTACAAGCACCTACTCCGTCGTAGCATCCGCCGTTACAATTTTCTTCATAATAAATACAATTTTAAGTAGGCAGTGACTAATAAAAACTTCATGTCTTCAAAATAATACATATTTATTTTTCAGCTAGATTTAAGAATTTTTTTGTTTTTTTTATTAGTTGGTTGTATTGTGGTGTCGTCATAGAGCCACCACAATGGTAGTCCTTTAAGTCCTAATGTAAACCCATTCACAGCTTAATAAACCTCCATAGTTAATACAGTCTATCCATACAATATTGTTGCCATACCAGTATCACATGACCACATGTCATGTGACATACCTTATATAAAGCCTTGTTAATCTTCTGATTTAAGTCCTTCAAGTGTAAGCCTACAGCAAAGTTGTTCCTAGTCCTTACTATGCCTTAGTTGAACCCACAAGTGTATGACTGTCACCATCATCCATCACAGCACGGATGTTTGAGATTCGGCGACTGGTGTGAAAGACTAGTGTGAAAGATGGACCAGTCGCCGAATCTCAAAACAACCATGCAGTCCACACAGCCCCCAGCACATTTGAGGGATCTCACTGGTGTTGTCGGATTCCCTGTCAAGACTGTGAAGCTGTCTATATTGGTGAGACCAAAAGGAGACTTGGAAGTGCGCGTTGATGAACACGTGGGGGTGACCCGCTGTGGGGAGAAGCTCAGTGGCATAGCCCAACACCACAATAAGAACGGACACTCCA
>JAHWFP010145067.1:0-10107 GCA_023313725.1 Lithobius niger
CAAAATCGTTTGGCACTGCCCCGATATTTGTTAATTCCAGGGCAACGGCCGTTAACAAACAGCCTTAAGGTCTTTTAAAATCACAGGCGATTTTTACTACAATGGGTATTATAATGGCTATGCCAGGCTGCGTAAATTACAAACCTGGCTTTTTTATAACTTCACCAGATTCTTAAAAGCACCATCCCTCATCTCAGTGGTCGAGGTCTTGTCAGTCCTCACGAGACTTCGAAAATTCATTACATCCTCGATTCCCGCTAGAATAAATTTCAAAACCTCTTTCAAACTCAAATCAAAATACTTTCTAACATCCAAAAGGATTTTATTTCTCTAAAATTATTCTGGGGTGAACCAAAAAACACAGTTTGCAGAAAAGTTTCAAATCTTTCCAAACTGAGTCAGCTTGGCTTCAAAACGCATCCAACCTCCAAATTGATACTGCTACCTCTAACACACTTCAAAAGGATTTAAAATTCGTTCCGACCACCCTCACCAAAACCCTCATTCCTTACTTTGTCGCTAAATTTAAAGCTGGTGCCCGTTTCATTCCAGCCCACACACGAGCCAAAGCAATAGTGCTCAACAGTAGATATATATCCGAAGCTCGTTTTTTTTGTCGTAAGCATGGTAGCACAGCTTTTGTCTGATTTAACTATTGTGATATTGGGATTGCTTTTAAACTTTTGGATCAGTTTTGGTTCCCAATCTGCTGCTGAAGTAATTGAAACCATCCAAAAGTGTAAAAGCAATCCCAATATCACAATAGTTAAATCAGACAAAAGCAGTGTACCATGCTTACGACAAAAAAAGGAGCTTCGTTACAAAAGTTTCACTGAACTGGCAACAAACCCTATTTACGCAAGTAACGTTTTTAGTCCCTTTTCACGTTCGGTTGCATGCACAAAAACCTTTTATCGTACTTAGTCGATCACAACCGACTTAAAGAAGACCTACAGTTAAAATACAAGAAAATCATAGGCCCCCAATTGTTTCCCCTTACCCCAAACTAAGAATCGTAAACCTTGCTACCCCCTCCGAATTATTACCAGTGGTCAGGACCGTAGCCAGGAATATTTCTTTGCTCCCGTACCAGAATTAAAACTACTCTCACCTCCACTTATACACTCCCACACTCCCACACTGTCATTAAAATTACAATTGCTAACAAAACAAGAAACTAAATTAAAGTTAAGTCTTTTGTTCAACTGAATTTTGTTTTCTAGATTGCAAACACTTTTTTAAAACACGTCGGGCATAATGCATCTGCACCTGGACTAGGAATTAGTTGTGAAGTCTCTGTGCTTCTAAAGTATGGGGCCAAGGATGACGCTTTGTGGCAGTTTTATTTAAAGACGATACGAAAATGAACGGTTTTTTAAAAAACATAACTAGTTTGTTTGTTTATGGCTTTTATCAGAGTTTATAAAATGCATACATATCCATAGAATGATCGCTTCATATTATATCCCTTGTCACAAAGTCGTTTGAGAGAAAAGTTGTAGGATTAGTTTTCCGGCTTAGGGGTAGTTGATTCGCCACAGCCAGAATCTTATTTTATCAAAGCAACACAGTCGTCAACTTTCCAGCTTGCGCGTTAGCTGGTGTTGAGTCAGGAATCATGACATGCAATTTCTATCCCAATCGGCCCTGACTTGAAGAAGCCATCTCCTTGCCCGCTTCACGATCATGAAATTCTGTTGCATATGTAGCTGCCGAATGCCTCAACTATCGTAGCATGAGTGGTATTTTTCGAACCTATGTATTTCGCAAAAAACATATATAACTTATATTAAAGGTGGGTTATCCCAGTAAATAATTATGACCACTCGTTACACATTTGGCAGCATGGGGTCACAACCCAGAACGAAAGATGGAATGTGCGATTTTTTCTTCCTGTCCATTAGTTGTCTTTCTTCGTTTCTGAGTAAGCGGGTAGCGGGTAGCATGTGGGTGTGTTTGTGCTCTATGAATGTCACGTGGTCATTTGAGAGTGCTTGGAGCTTTCTAGACGCCTGTGGACCGGAATTATTCCCAAATATGATTTTTGTTTACGACCTGTCTAAGGTGGGGGGGGGGAATCATTTTAGAATTTGTATTGGGTAATACAATTTATGAGATTCCAGGTTCGAGACTGGCATTAGAACATTTTTTTGTTTTACCAGTTAATACCAATACGAATAGTAAATTAAGAAAGTTAGAGAATTTAGCCTGGGTAAGAAGCATTCCACTGAACATACCAATCTAAATCCGAAAAAAGGATAAAATCAACGTTTGTTACAGTACTTGGTGACTATAGCCTTGATTTGAAGCATACCAGTAAACATACCGTACTCAAATCCGGTACATTCTGTGCGACCTACTCTGCCTTTGCAACGTCGAAGCATTACGTGACGGGCAGGAAACACGAGTGGAGTTGGCAAAAATATCTAGTATGGTAATTTACTTATGACGAGCCATTAACAAACGTAATGCCTAACTTCACCCCAGAGTCCGAGAGGATCTAGCTTACCATGGAAATGAAACATTCGGAAGCAAAGTTACGGCGGGGGCATAATCATTCTCTTTATTCTTCTCAAATTCGTACGGGAGTCGATCTTGACATTTGGGCACGACAGAAACAGTTCAGGGTCACAGCGCTATGAAACTAACTGGCTCAGTTCGGCTAACATAATCAGTATTCATACACAACAGTGCAATCTAAAGAGGCCCCCTGGTAACATTAGGTTCCACAGGGCTCAAAGTTATGGTAACTTTTCTAAGGTAACTTTTCTAGTTCGTACATGACAAAAAGCTTTTCATCATTTGTACAAATCATACGACCCAACATGTCGTCTTTCCTCGTTCATCTGCCGAACGGTACAGAACCAAGAAGAAGAAGCTATTACGTCACAACACAACAAAAGCATGCTCTCTACAACAACAGGAAAACTCCTGTCCTAACAATTCATGCACACACATTATGTACTACGCCCATGACACAACATAGCCTACGATATTCAGTGAGACGTCAACGATAACTTTCAACAGAAAACTATAGTGCAACCCTTACAAGAGTGAAGACCCAACTCCCACAAATTCAACCTTTGTTACAGTACGTGATGACTACAGCCGTTTATGAAGCATACCCAGTAAACATACCATACAAAAACCTGAAATCAATGAAGGATAAAATCACCATTTGTTACAGTACGTGGTGATTGCAGCCAGGATAAAATGCATACCAGTTAACAGACCATACCTGAATCCGAAAAAATGATAAACCCAACATTTGACATTGATGTGAAAATTACTGTCTTCAAAATCTTAAGGCTGCCGTCTCAGTCATTTGCAAACGCTACATGCATGGAATGCGATTGATCAGCGAAGTCAGAAATATTAAAACTTTCTGTTCGAGAAGTTTACTATGAAGTTTGAAGATATGAAGCAAGAATTTCGCTCTTTATGGAATCAACTGAGAATAACTTGAGGAAAAGTTTCAAAACTTTGGAAAACAAAATTGAAAAAATATACGTAAATTAATTGGCTACGCTTGCTGACATCTGACTTTTGGTAGGGCTACGAAACTTTTTGGGGGCCGAGGATTCCTTCAGCAGCTAAGGGCACACCAAATATGAAGTGTCTAGGACGAAATGGTTTGGCTTTGGTTTGACAGTGTTAGTAAAAATGACACTAAGAAGCAAGAAGTTACGATGATGGAAGAAGGAAAAAAAGAATTTTATTATCAGTACTGTATTATCGTCGGTTGACAATGGAAATATAAACTTGTTATGGTCACATATTTGTATAAACTGACAGTACAGCAGCAGTGTTGTTCTACCATAACAGGGAGTTGTCAACCCAGTGGATATATTGGGATCTGCAAAGGGAGGTGAAAAATTAAGAAAGCCACTTCAAACTAATTCTACGAATGCAGGGGAACAACATATTACACCACGAAAACAGCATCATGATAATGTATCTTGTTGCAAAACAGTTCATGGTCGGTCATATCGTGGGCTGGGTGCTTTTATTCAAAGTAAAAAAAAAAAGAAAGTTAGTCTAACTATGTGACAAAAACCCTTCAAGCGGAAAAATCCGAATTATCGGAGATTCACAGGCAAGGCGTATTAGAGTAAATACTAATGCCAACCTCTCAAATACGTGGTGCTTTCCTGTCATCAGAATCGAACAGTTAAATGACTCTATAACAAATATTATAAGTATGTGACAGATGTCTTTAGAATTGAATATTGTGTATTGGAAAGATAACATTCAAACAGACTCTCCTAATAGATTAGTAAAGATACTGGAGTTGCTTGCAGATCATATTAAAAGCACAAGGCCAGAAATAAGTATAAGTGTTCTTGGCCTTTTCACAGGAGGCATTCAAAATTGGAAAAGTATACAGAATCAAGATTTACATTTAGCACAGTGTAATAGTAATGTTCAGCCAATGTGCAAAGGAAGTCTGGGCTTCAGTACACTTTGCGAAATGATGACATGGGATAAACGGGTTTGGTACGCTTTTCTGAAACTCACTTACCCGACGTTACGTATTCCTGACGGACCTTTTCTCGACAGGTATTGTTTCCCGAAAGGACATTTTCATGACAGGTACCTTTTCCGACAGGTATTGTTTCCCGACAGGTACATTTTCCCGACAGGACTTTTTTTCTAACACGTGCTTTTAAAAAATAAAAAACAAAAAATAAATAAATAAATAAAATTCTCATAAATTTTTTTTAAATAAAAATTCGCTAAGAACTATAATCTTAAGGTAGGAGCAATCCCTCATAAAAATTCCAGTCGTTACTCGACATTTCGATTGGCAATCACAGTGTTTTTGAACCCAGTATTGATGAAATGAAAATTCTCTTCCGATTTCTGTCCAAATCACCAAATCACCTTTAAATCCAGAAACCCTCGTATAAAATTGATTCCTTTGCTCTTAAGGATTCAACAGCAACGCTATTTGAAGGTTTCAATACGGACACTATGCATTTCATATTATGGGTTTCAGGTTCAGTCTCATGTTAAAAAGATTTTCTATGAATTGGCAGAAGCGTTAATAAAACACTGATCAGTATGTTAAAATACTGATCAGTGTTTTACCATAAGACCAGTAGTATAAAACAAGGAAGTTTTGCTCCTTTTTTTCAAAGCACAAGTCTGGAAAAAGTCCTGTCAGGAAAAAGTACCTGTTGGGAATAAGTCCTGATGGGAATATGTACCTGTCAGTAAATGTTCCTGTCGCGAAAAAGAACCTGTTGAAAAAAGGTACTGTCGGGAAAATGAGTGTTGGGAAAATGAGTGTCGGCAAAATGTATGGATCTCCGGATAAACACCAACTTGAATCTGTGGGCATACATTTGTTTTCTTTGGGAAAGGTAGCACTTGAGTACGCAATTGATGAAACAAAAATTTTCTTCGCATCAAGGAAAACTATTAAATTCTAAGCGAAATTATGTATGTCAGTTGTGTCATTCTACAGGTTGGGTGATCTAAACTATGCAAGTAACACATGGGAATCAATATCAGATCATTTGTGTGCTCATATTAATACTGTGCTTAAACAAGTTAAACATAATAAAGACAATTATGTACGAACTGATCTGACTCCTGGCAACCCTTTTAGAAGTACACTTTTTGTGACCAGAAATGATGCTGGATGTTTGATTAACGCACAAAGGGGCGATTAAGGTTTAATGGCACGTCGACAGCTATGTCATTGCCGGCAACCTCAGTCAAAGTTTATTGGCCCGGGAAGCCACTGTATCACACATTTCAGAAATGTTAACCAAACCCCAAATCTAGATCTTATCGTAAATTTGTACCTCCCACAAAAATTGAAAAACCCCAGACAGGAGGATAGAATCATCGCCCTATTGACACGCTATGTCTCGTGGATGGTGCAAACGGTGACATCAAGATGGTGACAATCAACAAGAACGTGACGAACTGTAAGTTGCCGGCTACACCAATGACATTGTGGAAGGAAATCTCTACACAGGAGGAAGCAAAAGTAAGGTTGGTGTGTCTAGTGCGCAAATGGGCTAATACCACCTTTTCCTGGCTACTGCGGAGACATGCTGAGCACCATTCGTGGACCACGCGTTTAATAGCAGACAACTTATTGCTGCCTTGTTTGTCCCATAAGGCTTGCCAAGCAGCAGGCAATCTCAAACGTAGAACTGGAAAGGAGTCAGAGGGAACAAGACACAGATCCCTACCGAAAGGACCACAAAAGGACCCTTTGGTTGCAGCATCAGCTCAGCGTGCTCATTCCCAGCTATCCCGACATGAACAGGGATCCAGAAGAAAATCAATTTTCTGCTGGCTAGGCTAATGGGAAAGCAGAGCTTGGATTTACTGTGTCAAGGGATTCCAAGGGTTGTATGTCACCAAGGAATCCTGGACACTCATGGAATCACTAAAGATGATAAAATGTGGGCTCCCGAATATCAGGATCCATTTGACAACCAGACTGAGTGCCAGACTCACCGCTGAAAACACAGAATAGCATGATGGAAGGCGATGGGAAACAGTCACTCCCTCATGCACACTAACACATGCCACGACAACTTCTGAGTTTAACCCAGCAGTGAAAAACCGCAGATATCTGGCGTACTGATAACACAGCCACCGGAAATCCTGCAAGTATACCTCGTTGTTGGAGTGGAAGTTTTGGGGAGGGATGCCAGCCAGAGAGTGAAAATGCCACTTGCGACATGCCAAGAGGCCGCTGACATCCCCAGTCTAAAGACGTAGGGCATTTCGAAGGCCATTTCCCAACAGGACAGCAGAAGCCGATATCAGAAATCATCCTTACCCATTCCCCAGCTGCCTCCCCGCAGTCTAGTCCCGAAACCATGAGCTAAACAGGACTGGATTGCACAGCACGTATTTGCACATCATACTGAATGGCTAGCTGCTGCTGGCGAATTGCCAAAGTTGGCTTCAGCGTAGAGGCTGGAGATGTCCAAAACGCCCCAGCCGCCAGACGCAGTCCACTGTTGGTGCAGAGCGTGGTTGGGAAATTGCCTAAACTGCACATCTTTCTCTCGAGATTGGAGTGTGACGTTGCGATGTTGACTAAGCCATGGTTTGGTGAGTTCATTTCTGATGCAATGCTGATCCATGGTGTGCCTTACACATTCCTCAGGAGGGATCGGAACAGACGTGGGGATGGTATTGTAATTTTTTTACAGGATTCACTTGAGTTGGATAACATTCTGAAATCCTAAGCGTTTATCTCTCTGTTCATAAAATGAAACCGACCTGCTGCTATTTCTTCGTTCAATCAAACTTTGACACAGATATTGCAAATTTAGTTCTTGACATTTCAATATGAGGAAAATTGATTCAGAATGCTACTCACTGACTGATTCAATCCAACAAATTTTCTTGGATTGTGTGACGGACCTCGGTCTTGACCAGTTGGTTAAGACACTTACTAGGGGAAAAATAACATTCTTGGTCTTATTTTGGTAGACAACGAAAGGCCCATTTTTGGCACAGATGGTGGTCACACTTCAGTACTAGTGACCATAATATTGCAACTTTACAACTTAAGTGTAGCGAGCTAACAGTAAGTAATTCAACTACTCAATTTTTATTTTGATGCCTTACGCAAAAGTTAACATATTCTGTTGGGAATCTTATATCACCCTGAGTAATACTGTTGACGGTCACATGTGAATCGTTTCAAAACGTTCTCTCAGATCTAGTTCAAGAATCGGTCTGAACTTACTGAAGTAAGGAAAAATAACAATCGCAACTGCCAAAAGATATAAAAAAATAAAATCTTAAAATCAAGCTCTGGAAATGGTTAAAGCAGAATAGAAATGATACCAATGATAACAGTGTAGAACTAAGCTGCAGCGAGTGTTAGTCCCCTCTGCCATTAAATTTTAAGTTATTCGACTGACTAAAGAGAATTTTCAGCCAATTTTCAGCTAGCTGATCTTAGCCTACTATTTGTTCAGACGATATCGGCTAATCAATTTTGGCGGCTATCGGCTTAGCCAACACTCATTTTGGCATTTCTTACATTAATTGAAAGCAACCGAATTTTGTTTAAGCTAGAGCATTTATTGTGTTTGCAGGTTTTAAGATTCAATTTTATGCCACATTAAGATTCAAGTATGTAAACACAATTTTTAACCACAAATGGAACAAACATGTTGTAAATCACGGCTGGAGTTGTAAAGGAAACAAATCCAAACAACAAAATTGTACGCAACGTTAAAATTAAAGACATTTGTGAGATTTCTGCTTCCTTAAGGACGCAGAAATATATTACGTCTATATATTACGTCACACTCTGGGGGGTTGGGGGGGGGGGTGATTTGTTGTAACCAATTGTGACACATAGTTGGGGAGTGTTTCCAGAACGGGACGTCATATCTTGCATTACATTTTGGTGTTCACATCACCTTGATTTTTTGGCAAATTATTAAGATCTTGATTTTTTCATATTTGCATAAATAGGAGCATTTATTCAATCAGTAACTCAACAAATTGTTGGGAGGCAGGCTTCTTCGCTGTGCACAGTGTTCCTTGCAGTGCTGCACACACAGCAGCGTTCTGCCTGTTTGTATTAGTTTGTGTGTCGAGCATAATTGGCAATGGAATGGCGCAATGACAATGATGAGCTCCTCCCGTTACATCAAGGTTTTAAGCTACCTGATTAAACCATCATTTATTATCGATCCGCGTTGTTGTGTGTATGGAAGCAAGAACGAAGAATTAATTACCATAATTTATTGCTAACTATACGTTTTTAAACTAAGTGCAATCGATCATTTAAATGTTTTCAGGCTGCATGATATTTTTTTTTGCGGAATACTGACGTTAATTGCACTTCATTCAATAGCTTGTTTCGGTAAGGAACGTTGCAAAGTTACTGATGATGCATCTTCATTGAACTGGAAGTATTGAGCAATTGCACAGAACTTTCAATCATTGCAATGGGCGGTCTGATTGTAGGTTGACGTAATTATTAGGGAGGGGTGGGGGCTGTTTAACATTTTGTGACATTTGCGAGTTTCAGGAAAAACTCCACCTTTGCATTTTACTGACAAACTGCATAACAATGCTACTAAAAAAAGCCGAAACCTAAATTTAACTTTCTGCAAAAACTTTGTACCTGATAATAATACTGAAAACTATCGTGAACTGGATGATTCGTATTACACAACTGTTATGGAAATGTCGAGGCTAAATCAGATTAATTTTACGCCAACAACCGTTTTTACCACACTTAACAACCTTAAAAATAGTCTACCCGGACGGCTTCTCTCCTACATTCTGACAACACTGACATTTCGTTTGTTCACAATTTTGAAGTCATTGGGTGACTCATTACTTAATTGTTAGTGAAGAGCCGTAGTGAGTACAATTCTCAAAAAAAGGGAATACAGCAGAACCCACAAATTATCGTCCAAATTCTTTAAACTGTAGAATTCCTTGTAGAATTCTCGAACAGACCATTTGTGACGCCATTCTACATCATCTATATGAGTTTAACCTTGTACCAAGTAACCAATTTGGCTTTCTGCCAGGTCTCTGAACAACTCTACAACTGCTCAATTGCTCAAAATACTGGATAAAGTCATTGAAAACATAACACCAGTTGATGTTATTTGTACAGACATTGCGAAGGAATTCGATTCTGTCGTTCACTCTAAATTATTAAAAAAAAAAAATACTTTACGCAGGAATATGTTACTTGGTTAAAGGACATTCTTAACAACAGAACGCCAGTGGTTAAATAGGGGGACAAACTGTCAACATCAAGGCCAGTTACAAGTGGTGTTCCACGGAGATTAGTGTTGGGTCACCTGCTTTTTTTTAATTTATCTTTATTTCTTACCTGTCAATAAAATAATAAAAATATTAAAATGCCAAAATTTGCAGATGATGTTAAACTACAATAATGAAATAATGACCAACTATCGCTTCAGTACAATGCTCTAGAAGAGGTCAACATTTGGCTTTCACATTGGCAGGTTCCAGTTAACGTCTTAATATGTCAAACTCCCCAACTTGGAACGAAAAATGAAAACCATATACACTTTGTCAATTCAAAATTGACAAATTAATATAAAGGATCTTGGAGTTTACCTG
>JAHWFP010145072.1:8548-35744 GCA_023313725.1 Lithobius niger
GCAAAGTGCACTTAAGGCTTTGATTATAGTTTTGAGTAAGGTTTGACGAAGTTCACTAAGGCTTCTTTAAACTATGCAGACTATTCAGCCTAGCTACCCTAATCGGTAGATAATTCCAAATAATCTTCTGCAATCTCAAGTTTGTTGATCACAAACTTCTGTGGGTGTTCTCATTGCCTCTCTGACAGTAAAAATTCTGAATTGCTATGCAGGGTGTTAAAAGTCACCTTTTCATGACATAATTTTAAAGTAGGTATCTGATTTTGCATTAGCCAATCTTTTGGCAGAGTGTTTTAGTAAACCGTTTTGTAAATATTCGGGAATGAAATTCGAAGCTTAATCTTATTAACTTCACTTAAACGAAAAATTAATTTGTATGCGCCCAAGAATATGTAGGACACCTCCTGACAAGTAAATAAATGGCTACAAGTTCACCAATGTAAAATGAATCAAATTTTTGGCAGATTTATTTAATGTCTTGGTCACATTTAATAAAAGTTTTATACACAATTAAAACGAAGACACATAGTGTGACAGTCTACTGGTGGTCCACCATCTTGGAATGACTATGTCCTTCCAAGATGGCGGATCAGCAGTAGGCTGTCCCACTATGTTTCTTCGTTTTATTTGTGTGTAAAACTTTTATTAATTGTGACCAAGACATCAATAAATTTGTCGAAAATTTGATTCATTTTACATTGGGAGGTGTCTTTCTACATTTAGCTACATTTGCTGCATTTGATGAAAAACCGAATGTTGGAGAACACATCGCTTCTTCCATGTATGGGAATTCGGGATTTTTAAGCAATTTGCATTTTGGCCGTTAAGAGATAGCAGAAGACAGGGTAAAAAGCCTTCAAGTTTCATAGGGAAGCAAGTTTCTCGATTCTTTTCCTAATTGCCTGCATTTCAGCGCGTCCCATTTGCATTAAAAGATTACCTTGACTCTTGTACGGAACGTGCAGAGAACGTTTTTACTGGGATTACTCTTGTTGAAAGCATACTTAGTAAACCTACTTAAAGTTATTAATTCGACAGCACGTACCTGGTGGAAAAGCAAAAATGTTCATTGCGTCGTGAAAGGTTTGTTTTGTTATTGAGAAGATGAGAATAGAATTCATAATGAGTGTTTTCAAAGCTGTGCGGTTTCATGCTCTTTGGTATTCTTGTTGCCTGACGGGCTTCAGGTTTGACATGGGAAATATGCCTCCCTCTTGCTTGCTCTCTTTGCAATCCTTTCAACCGGTGCTTCTAAGACAACTGTAGCAAATTTGCGAAATTGCATTAGGAAATTCTTGAGATTTCTTATCGCTTTTGCTGTTTGGGTTGCCGCAAAGAATTTCATTTCGTGTTATGTGTGAATCTAGTTCGTCAGGCGTGGGTTGGGGGTTCCGTCTGCATACTAATATCCGCTGCTTCGCCATGTTATAAACAATTCACTTGTTTAATGCAAACGACCTAAAGAATTGAAATAGCCTAATCTCCTTAACAAAGATAGTCAAGTACGGGAGCCTGAGAATTCTCAGAGGCACAGTACAAATACATTCGTACACGCAGAGTTTAAAAGTGCATACGGCTGAAATTGTCTTACATCCAAAATTGTGTTTTAAATCGATAAATATTTATCCTACTAAAAATGAATCAGAAAAACATTTGGCCTTGATCTACCATCCTTTGTTGATGTTCCATTCAACACAGTAGGAAAGCTTTAACAACGATACTTGGTGTGCCAAGGATAAGCTGGACAGTTCGTTATTTTAGCTATTTGACTAATTACCCCATGAAGGTAGTAACCCAATCAGACTTCTATTAGCCGAATTAAAATTTAAAGTCAAAGAAGCAATTTAGAGCTCGCGAATCATCAGAAAAGAGAAAAAACGGTCACAAGAGTGACAGTGGCATAGCTACGTTAGGTGGGGCCGGTGGCAAATTAGCTCTTGGCAAATTAGCCCCCCCCCCCCCCCTTGAGGGTGACCCATAAAAAACGAACGAGCTATTTTAAGTGTTTTTTTTTCTAATTTTCTTTTTTGTTATAATGAAAATAGGGACCACTTTTTCGTACTCCAGTCAAGTGGTCCCTATTTTCACTTTTTTGGAAAAAAATCTTTGAAAGGAAGTTTGGAAATTTTTCAGCTCGTGCGTTTTTTTATGGGCCACCATATTTTTTTTAATGATGGTGGATGGACGGACTGGGAGGCTCGAAATTTATTTTTAAAATACAGTTTTATCAAATTAAATAACTAGTGTACTACAAAAGATCTTTTTTAAATCTAAATATTTCTTTCTTTCGGGGGCTGGGGGCCGGTGACATTCTGCCACCCTTGCCACCCTGTAGGCCGCTACGCCACCGAAGAGTGAACAGTTTCACAAACCGATGTAAGAGCAAACGTCACAAGAGCAGAACTTTTTTCCCCGGCAGAATCATGAGTGACATAAACGTGAAACGTCACAAAAGTACTAAGTCATAAACGTCATCCGGAGTTTAATTTTTTCGTATTTTCGTGCAGTTCTCATTGGCGAGGTTATAGGATGTTAATCCTTCCCACATGAAACGCCCCCACAGTTCTGAATGCGCACTGTTGCAAAACGATAGCATTAATTGTGAAAATGTGATGGGGGGGGGGAGGTCCAATTCTCGGGCATTTTGTACAAGTCCTAAATGTTAGCTCTTGTGTTTGTTTGTTTGCATAATTCGCACTTAGAGGGAGGCCTGCTACGGGAATTCCCTCTTATGTCGATCAGCAGTTTAAAGTGTAATTCGCTTATATGACGGTTCTATGTTTTTACTATTAGGGCTTCTGACTGTTTATTGTTGCGCTCGTAAGTCGTTCGCTGTGACGTTTCGCTCTTGTCTTTTTGCACGTATGACGGCGCCCCATCCAGCACCAACTACTAAATATCCACAGACTTGTGTGCGACTACCGTGGGTTGCTATTCTGCAGCCAGTACATTGCATGTGCCGGGCACGAATCGGTTTACGTCATACCATATGAAGCGAAAATCAAAGCGCCAACCACAGTCATGACGGGGAAGATAGGCAACCACTTCATCTACATAGGGGAGACGTCAAAATCCACAGGGAGCCAGCATGCGGGTTAAATGTCAAAAACTGTTTCAATGTGGTAGTTATCCACTTTGGAAAACTGGACATAGCCCAAGCTGGGACAAGGCATTGGTGGCACACGTGAAAAGTAACTGCGTAAAAAGTTCGAAGAAAATAATTCATTGCCTGCATCCAGCAACTCATGCCTTAAGTGCACATTACGTCATAATATAATACCTCTCCAAAACAAAACTTGTTTAAAGTCGTGATAGCAAAAGCCAAGTTCTTTTACCACCGAGTGATAGTTAAGGTTGAACGAAAAATCTAAATTGCTTACAGTGCAATTTTCATTTATTTCATTTAACATTAGTAGTTTTTCTTTCCAAATACGGTGATTGGTGGATAAAGGATAAATACAACTTGGCTATTCCTGGAGACAGGTATATCCACAAGTTCAAATCAAAACAACGGATTTTAATTTTCGACAGAATAGGGTCTCTCTTGGTCACAAATACAGGCAGTCTCTCTTGGTTTGCTGGTTTTATGTAAACTTGTTGGGGCTTTTTATCTGTATTTGTGACCAAGAAAGACCCTGTTCTGTCGAAAATTAAAATCCGTTGTTTTGATTTGAACTTGTGGATATACCTGTCTCCAGGCACAACCAAGTTGTGTTTTTTCTTTGCAGTTGCGAAATGTAGGCCACCGAAGCGTTATTGTTTAGCAATGGGTGAAGCAACAATTTTTGTTGACGTTTCTTTGCGGGATGGGCTTGTTTGGGATGAAAGGAGAGTTAGTTTTGTGCGAGCTATCCGTTCTGATATTAGCCTTTAGAGAAATGTTCACTCTTGTACAAATTTGTAGTGAATAGTTTGGATCTGGTGTAGATTTGTAATTGTGTCAACAAATAGTTCTACTGTACAGATTTGTGTAAGACTTGCGCCACTTTAAAGAGTGAAGTTGCCAACGTGGACGACGTAACTTTCCTTGCTGAGTGATGGTGCCTCGAATCTGTGGTAAAACATGACAGAACCGGCCAATTTTGCAGTTCAGGACTGCAACTGAGCACTACCCCGCAGTTTGGCGTTTATGTAATGGCTGAAAATTACAACATCAAGCTCTACAATTTTGACAAACACTCCCACGACAAGAGGCTTCATGCCCCCTTTTGTCTGATTACCCCACCTCAAGTTAGTCTGTTATTTGGTTCAGTTTGCCAACTTTCCCAGGTTAAACTGCATGGCATTACCATCATGGTTGGGGGAGGGGGAGGGGTGCTTTGCCTATATTGCTTTACCGGGCATAAATCCGAATTTCCCTTGCGCTAGGAATTGCTTTTCCCTTGAAAGCGAGTGTCCTTATCAGGCGTTGCTTGTACGATACCAGAAGATTGTCTGTCTGCTTAGTCGCAAAGGAAAAGCTGGATTTCGTTTGTTCGTAGACCTCGGATTAAACGTCGGCCGCCTTGAATTACGAGACATGCTTGCACGCCGAAGGCCCACGCCTGACTAAATCTGGTCCCCAGCAGCTTCGTCACAAGTGTACACGCTTGGCTGGCGTCATCGCAGCTGTGAAAGCCGCAGCTGCATATTAGCAGAGCAGAATTAATATTGACATCGCCTGGAATTTTGGTACAATGGCGCGATTTGAAGCTTGTCTGAACGCTTCTTTTGGCAACCGAGCAACTCGTTGAAACCACCATTTGTCTCTTCAAAGGAGGGCCAAGAAATTTATTGCGCCAGTCCGTTGTTGAGAATGCCTGTAGTCTTCTCGTTGATCTTGTAGAAAGTTAATCTACGATGCAGAAGTTGCTGTAAATCTTTTGTTGCAGGCCGACGACTGAAGGGTGGATGTAAAACGTAAGGGTGTTATTGTCGATTCAGAAGCAGCAGTTTTTGGTAGTTTTGATTTATTTTTTGGTAGGGAGGGGGGGGGGTATTGCTAGTAAGTTATCAGATATAGTCATTAAGAGGTTGCGTTAGCACGGTTTGGCTGATGTTTTGTATTTTTTGAAACTATTCATGCTTATTTTTTTGGTTTTGTATTTTTGGCGTTGGTAATGGGTTATTTCAACTTTAGGTTTTAGAACAATAGCAATTTTAGGCAGTTTTTGTTTTTCAGTGATTTAATCTATTCAGATTTTGACAACCCTTTTTTCTTTTTAGTTTGTTTTAGTTGTATTGACGTTATACGTGGTTCCATTATATTCTGATATTGTTGCAAGGCACTGCTTAAATTCCATCTCCTACAGCCAGTTGGCTATATATAATTGAACTAGCTAAAGTCCTGTTGGGGCACCGTTAGGTCGTTTGGGGATGGATGGGGCTGGGGTAGTCTCAGTAGTTTCAGTAGGATGGATTGTTTTGAAATTGACAAACTGGATGATGATCAGGAGTGGTTAACGCTCGTTAAACCCTTTAACTGGATGATGGTTTCCTCACAACGATGTAATTTATTTCAGTGCCTTCTTACAGCCAGGTACTGTGAACAACTGCTTATTTCCCAGTTTGTTGTTTGTTACTGATTGTTTGATAGCAGTGGGTTGATATGCTGTTGCATGGTTTTTGTACACCTAAATTGTTCGTTCGTAGTTGCCGTTTCAGTGGCCAGCCGGCCGAGTTAAGCGTTTTAATATATGCTATATAGAGGAAGCTCGTTCTCCGAACGCGTGTCTTAAACGTGTGGTTTAGTCTATCATGTGTATGGCCAAGCTTCGTCAAAGTAAGTTTCTTTATTCACAATTTTTCGTATACTGGCTAGCAAACGCTAATTTTCGTTCGCTTTGCTCCCTCCATCAACTCATCTCCCTTACCCCTGTAAAACCTTCTTCCCGTTGCCTCCAGTGACAGATATGGTGTCACTGCATATCTACAACAGGCACTGTGAATAGCCGCTTATTTCCATTGGCGTTGTCTCGCTCGCTCTTCACATTGTAACTGACTCGTACGTCATCCCCCCAAAAAACCTGTACCTCTAATGAGGTTTAGATGACTTCGTGTTTCGTCACTCTTCGTGTATTGGTGTCATCCCAGACTCACGTTTTGCCTTTGTTTTATTTTGAACTGTAAACAAGGGGAAACCCGGATCGTTTCATTTTTGTTGGTTGATAATGCGGTTACATGTTTCTCGTGTTTCTTGTGTTAAAATTGAAGAGAAAAAAACATGTCCGAATTCCGAAATGTCTTACCACTGTAACACCTTCTTCCCCCTTGCCTTCCTACTGTAATAACAGTGTAGTGCCACCGAATTTCTGTAGCAGAATCTGTGAACAACTAACTACTTGCTGCAGCATTGTTAGCATTACATCAGCCTTGCCTCTCGGCTGGCGTTTGCTGATTTGCATTGTTGTCTGATAATAAAGTTTAAAATAATGTAAAACAATGTAACTGCTCATTTATGGCCCCGTAACTCCGGAATGACACAACCAATTAAAATTCAGTGTGAAGGTGCAAATCTGCATGACGGTAGCTGTTCATAGAGGCCATCTGCACCAACCAAAAACAAATATTAACGAAGGAAAACAAGGAACAAAATTCAAAAAAAATTCGGCTCGGTATAGGGTTTTAATATGAAGACTTGTTGGTCCCGGCATAACCAACAGGGTAGTGTAACAGCAAGGTTTCCTAGTAGACCGACGTAACATACGCTGATCTACTAGGAAACCGTGTTGTTAAACTGCCCTGTTAGTTGTCGCAAGGAAAGCTGTTTTTCTTCTTTGAGCTAAATAAAAATTACTAACGTATTGAAAACGTAATTTCAATATTTCTATGCCCTTAGACCACATACGAAGGAGATGAATATCATTTAACACTTTTGCCTTTTGCTAGCGATACTTCCTACCTAGTAGCAACCCACTTTTGCAGCTTGGACAAGATTCGAACTCTCATCTTTTAGATTAATAGGCTGACGCTCTAACCATCAAGCTATACTGACTTGATGAAAAAGTTTAAAAACATGTAATAAAATAGTATGACGTAATATTTCGTTTGTCACTGATTGTTACTACGTGACTGACAGTACTTTTCACTCTGCTGACCGGTCACCCTGTTCTTTGCTACCGTGCAAAGAATGACTATTCTCGCCCTTATTCATTGCTACCTTGCTGCCATACCAACCACCAACGTCTGCCGTTTTACGTGAAGCATTGCCTCGTAATGGTTCAGTTTACACTAGCTGACGCCCGTGCTATGCACCGTTGGTGCTAGTTGCACCGTTTGAAAAATCGGCGCACTCAACCATCATTGCAAGAAACAATTTTTCATTGGCTAATAATGTTACTTCTGTACTGAAGCCAGTTCTAAGTACTGGTGGTGTTGGATGCACCGTTTTAAAAATTGAACTATTAGTTGGTGCGATGAACTTGCCTAATAGGATTGACCTTGGCGGCATTTCCCTGGTTGAATGATATCACTACCTTCAAAGGCCGACCGTTTTTTGAAACTTGGGGGGTTTTTCTACCAGTTTTGGTTTTGGGTCGTTTCTACGTTGATGTTGTTATTTCGCTTCGTGTTGCTTGAACAATAATGAAGCGGCAACAATAACAACAACAACAATGAATTAGCACTGGATGTTGGCTGTGTATCTTGGTCTTCCAAATGAAAGGCTTGCAATGCGCCAAGTTTTAAAGTTGCGTTTTATGTCTGATGAATGGAAACTTGGTTCGTGTTTGATATCACAGACGTTCAATAGCTGAAACTTGGCGGTTTTTTTTCTTACAATTTAATGTTTTCTTGTTTAGATATCACGGCTTTTGGTAGCTGCACCTACGTGATTTTTTTTGTTTCTTATGATGTTCTGGATTATTTACGTTTTGGATTGTAACCTTGCTGAAGCTTTACTTCTGAACTTGAAATAATTTTCAGTATTGAATTTTGTGCAGATATCAGTTGTTTTGGTAACCGATGTGATTTTATGATTTTGTGGTTTTTGGATTTTGTAAGTCGAATACGTTCTTTAAAAGCAATCTAGGAATAACTAATTAACGCGCAGAAACGGCCAGGTATTAATTCTACAGAAATTACACATTTCAGATATATAATTCTCATGTTGTTTGTTGAAGAGTCCGGCGGATTAATTTCGCAGTAACAATGAAACAATATTTGGTAAGGAGGAGTTCGGCAAACCAGATATATGCCATGATGACAGCACGTCAAGTGGTGGTACCGTTTTACCGTACTTGTTTTCACAGTGTAATAGTGGTCCATACAAATGTCGGTAGGACAAGTGTTATAGGGCAGCGGTTTATATCTATGAAAAGGGGGAAAAATATTTCACAATCTAGATGCTCTCAGCAATGTTGAGTGTGGATCCTCTATAAAAAATGTTAAACAGGAATTCAACTATAGTTGTGAAAGGATGATCTTGTCTGCCTTACTAAAAAATTTAAGAATGCCAATGACCAGAACGATTTTGTTATCACTGGTTGTATTACAGTTGTACTAATTTGTCGTTGATGAAATAACTAGTATTTATTGTCGTAAGTTTTATGGCTTTGCCCGTCCACGTTCTGCCTACGGAACGTTACGCAATATTTATTGACAGCCCTCTTTGACCCTTTTTTGGTGTGTTGGTCACGAATGTAAAGTGATGTATGCAGGAATCATGTGCAGGAATGATTTAAATGTTTTTCTTTAACGTTCCCTTAAAGCTGTTACCACCTTAAGTGCGAGAAAAATAGAATGCTATTTATTAATCCGTCTGGGCATACGATGATTTTTCGCATTGCAAGAAAAAAAAAAGTGTTATGAATTATTACTGGCCACGCTGTGCGGTGATTTACACAAGAAACAATCTTTTTGCTGGTTGGACCAAAGTCTTTGCTTTCGTATACAGCAGCCCATCAGCTGTGTCAACTTTGGGTTTTGATTTACGGTGGTATGAGAGAAAACAAAACATAAATTTTGCAGAAGTTGTTTCGTTTGGATTACAGTTAGAGCCTGGAGAACTACATCCTCTCCTTTATGTCGTATCTTCTGCCCCGTCTTGTAATGCGGGAAGCACTTAATGGAATTGTTTTATAAAGTTTTTGTCTCGTTTAAGAGTGTGAGTTGCGCAGGCCTTGGCTGGCTGGTACGAAAAGGGAATTTGTCAACTTGTAGTAAAGCCATTCCACGGAAAACATGACCTGTAGTTTTGTCATTTAAATTTCGTAAAAAATAGACAAAAAGCACGCTAATAACGGAACCTTGAATTGAACAGTGACCTTTGATGTGATCTTTGATATGGTTATCAGCGATCTTTGCTACGCTTACCAGTGCAATCGGTAAAGTGGCGAAATAAAGTGGCGAAATAAAGATTATGTACCCTGTGCATAATTGGGTTATACTGAGGGGCTGGTGTTTGTGTAGACCTATAGCTGTACAAGCAGTCTGATTCTGTCAGCTATACTGGGAATTTCAATTTTCAAAGCAACTAAATAAAGCAACACACGTCTTTCATAATCTTTTGTGAGAGATTGCACGAAAGCTGCAGGCTTCCTGTATCTCTGCCCCCTTGCCTGTTTAAAAAAAAGTAATTAGGCCTAACCATTAGAATTTCACTGAAATAACCGGTTTTTTTTTTTATAATAAGGTTTTGAACTCGTACTATCGGGAAGTCCAATCATCTACCTAATGAATTGTTTCTGTAAGTGGTAACCATCCCACTTTTGGTTATGCAGCTTACAAAACCAGTCTCTGGTTAAAAATGTCGACCAACTCGAAACTTTAATAAGAGGGGATGAAATTCGTGGGAAGGTGGTGACTGGTGGGGAGGGAGTAAGGATTACGAAAGAGATCATAACATTTTTCTGGTTTTCTCGGAAAGTTTCAGAAACCAATAAGGGTTACGTATTATGCCATTTGGTTAATTGGATATGCCTTGCAGAATGGCTAAAATTATATCGGTTTATTATAAATGTTAAGGCTATTAATCTTCTAACACCTTAGTAACGCACTGGTTCAGGAAGAGGTATAATAAAACTAGTGTCCTCTTCATTAGAATAAGCTTGTTTAAATTCAACACCAACGATGAAAGACTATTAACGGCATGTGCGTCGAGTTGTTACATAGAAACAAAAATTAATTAAATATTAAACCACTTAGTACCACGTAGTAGAGTTTTAAAAACCTTGTAGGTTACCAGTTAAACTGTACGAGGTTAGATATTGTTCTTACTGTAAGGTTTGTTTCCTTTCTTTTTGTTTCATGTTGTGTAAATTGAAACGAAATACTGATTGCTAATCCAGCGTAAATTTCCTCCGAAGACCAACTTTGTCTGTTACATGCAGAAACTAAGACTTTGATCTCATTTTGGTCATTGCCGTGCATTTTCATCAATTAGGACACCGGAAATGCATGTGAAATTTGGAAAGCGCAAGGAACACTGCACACCATGTTTACGATACGCTCAGCGGTATTTTAATATTCAAATTCTATTTTTTTTTCTACAAAAATTTACATTGGTGGTTGTGCTTTCTGCATATTTTCTGGTTCATTCTTGGTGTTGGCAGTTGTCTTTCATCTTGAATGTCAACCAGAATGGTGTCGCTGCATGCATTTTACATTGGTTCCTCCCACAGTTGCCGTCGGGTTGAATGGTATCGCGACACGCACTGCGCAGTAATTGTGCCTAGCTCATCGTCTTACGTCAAGTGACCACACAGAATTACGAATCGAGAAAAGGAAGCTTTTGCAAATTCTGGCACGAAACTTTGTTCATCACTGCCAGTCGAAAGGACCTTATTCTCGGCTCAGAGTTGAGCGACTGAAGCCAAGAAAGTTTTCCAACATTTATAGCAAAAGAAAAGAAATCAAGGGAGGAAGGAGGGAAGTCTGTTGAATAATGCCACAAAGGAGAACCGCCTTTGTTAAAGACGAGGCTAAGAGCGGCCAGAAATGTGTGCGTATAACAGTTGTCTGATTTAGTGGGTTGGGAGGTGTCATTACTTCTTTTCTGCTCGGTCTGCCTTTGTTCATGATTAGAGAATTTCACCCTCGTTCGCTATCACGCGTTGCACTGGCGGACTGGTTGGTTGATGATAACTGTTTGGTAATCTGTCTAAGGATGGCAAGTACCCGTCGGTGGCTTCTTTACCCAGATTGCAGAAGCTGCATTTCGCGTGCTATTTATCAGGTGACGTTGCCTTCGCTGATGATGCCTCACTTCCAGTGTAAATACTCCTGGCATGACTGGAGGAAGTCGAAGGCTGCTCTGGCCATATGCGAGATGTGTTGTAGTTTTTATTGCAACAAAAAAATGTCTTCGTGTTTTATGTGAGTAGTCTGTATTATCGCTTGAACGAATTTGTATTCTTTAGCATTTGCGTCGAATTTTTTTCAATTTTATCCAGTGATTTTAGTATCCATTCGATTCGAAGCTGCTAACATGTGAACCTGAAAGGAAGTAAAGAAAATAAATAAATACATAAATTAAATAAATAAATAAATGTATGCACTATTCAAGAAACTGTAAAATAAATTCTTCTTGTCTTTTCCCCAAGGTTTTCAGGATGATTTTGCGGAACTAAGTGACTTCTCTGAATATGTGCCTGCACGAATCAAGCTCGTAGACAGACCACACATCCAAAGAAACCACTTACCCACTATTGCCTTCTCTTCTCGTCGACATAACGTTGCTGAGTACAGATATAAATTCACTACATTTCTGCAACGCAAGTAAATTGACCACTCTTTTTGATCCAAGCTTATAAAACAAAATTAAAAAAAAAACGTGCAAAATAATACATAAAAATAATCCATTTCGCTGATATTCAGACTGATGAAATTAATTATTGAAAGGAACAAATATAACTGCCCAACAGATTTAAAATCGCTGTGCTAACCATTTACTCAATACACATCTACCCGTCCCTTCTTGTTTTCACTATTTTCTCCCAATTACAGCCCCAATTTTGTCCGATATTGATTTTTAAAGAATAAACATTTATGACTATTTATTTAGTTAATTCATTAGATTTTTGCCCAAATTTTCATGACCAAAAAAATATAAATTAAAGTAATTTTCCACACATTTCTTGTCCGAAATTGATTTTCCCCAAACTACAACGAAATGGAATTTACAATCAGCTTCAAAGTGGATGATGATCTGAAAAAAAAAGTAAAAGCAAATAAGTACTCACCGTTAGGATTTGAATTTTCCCATTGTACCTTTTTTTAATACTCACGTTTAATGTCCTACGTCGTAGTAATGGTGCGTATCTTCATAATATGGACGACTTCCTGTTGTCCGTCCTGTACGACGTTATTCACAATGCCAATAATACCGTCGCTATCAGCATCACTTTCTGTATCTCCATTCTGAGCGTCATCAGCTTGAGCTAAAATTGCCCGAATTCATTCTTGTTGAATGTAGGCCTGGCTCCTCATCTGGACTTCTACAAAAGGCAGGAGCCAGGTCCTATATGTTGGTGCAACGTACTAGGAATAGGGAATCCCTATTATCTTCGTGGAATTCGTATACACGGTATATTTATTGGTAAAACACCTTTACCTTCAAATCTGTCACCATTGTAAAATACAACGGTGTTCTTTCGATGAACCCACGGAGCATCGTCCCATCTCTTTAACGATACGCATTTTCAGTAACCGTTTTAGTTCCTGGCTTGGTGCAATGGCCTACACCACCAAAATCGCTCATCATTCGTGTGCCCCCTCTCTTCTATGTAAATCTCCTTTAGGACACACAATTTCGTAATACTTTCCTCACATCCAACGATAGGTCTATATTAGTGGAAACGGTGATGTTTCAGTGGCATCACGTAGCACAATGAAGCACAGATGAACACGAAAATCAAATTAAAAAAAAAAAAACGAGGAGAGAAACGATGTAAGTATCCAGAACAAAGTTTGAATGAAAATTATTTCTCGGTGAAGAGGCTGAAACTCCAAAAATTTTTCCAAATTCATAGTTCACCAATCGTAAGTTTGTGCTTTCCACCGTTTCCCACGAGCGTTCGTTCATTGTCTCGTCTCTAAGCGAGCTGTTATTAAACAACCACCCCCAAATTTCCTTTAGGGGACCTGCTTATTACTTAACCTGCTTAACAACTGTTTACTATTTTAGACCTACGCTCATTAGAATTTGAGCGAATGTGAAAAGGACCTGTTGGCGCCCCTAATTATTTGTTACTCGATTTTCTTTTGATTGTCATCTTAAACATAATAGTTTAAGTGTTGTTTTCCATTCTGGGTTGGCTTTCAATTAATGCTCGGTCTTGTCAACGTAAGACTGATTTCACGTCAAGCGCACGCGACAACCTGGCTCTGTGTCAGCAGCCTACGTTTGTTTTATTGGCGCCTGAAATTCAAAATCCATCAACATTTTTTCCATCACTACTTACACAATTCCTTTGTTTTATTGGCCGTTTTTCTCGCCAGAGCAGTCTTAAAAAAAAAAAAAAAATTCTGAGGCGCTCACTTTTCGTAACTGCCATTTCAAATGAAAACTAGCTGGCTCAACTCAGCGTAGTAGGGATGGATTAATCGTGATTTTTATGTGATTTTATGTGGTTTATTACAAATGGATACACCGAATTTTGAGATTAGTTCATGACCCCCGGAGTTATTGGCTTTAATTCGTAAATCTAAGGATGAACAATTACCAGTGTTTCCTGCAAACAGTGAATAGAGAAGCATATTGCTGTTGTGCAACCTAGTGATATTTTAAACAAGCTCATGTTGGATATTCCTAAATTTCATAAAAGTGAAAATAGCAGACTCATTTATTTGGTTTTAGATTGTAAACTCGGTAATGCAAACCCTAATGGTTCATCAGACAGACTCGAAACCCCGCCCTGTTTTCGCTTTAACCCTAACACTTCATTTGCTCCTGATAGCAGCAACTTTCTCCATTATCCCTAACTATTCCATTTTCTAGTCGCGATCAAGGTGCCAGAGTTGGTATCGAACTTCAGAACCCTGTTAGTTTGGTCAGTAGTATTTCACTCGTGAATCAGGGCTATGCTATTCAGGATTTAAGTCCCATTAGTTCGGCTTCTAGCCAGAGAATCAAACCTATGAACCAAACCGGGTGCGGGCTAACTTCTAAACATGTTTTAGGTTTTTCAGATAAAAATCACAACGCATGCAGTTCCCCTCTCCTCTCCACCCTCGTCAGATGAATACCTGCCTCCTACTCTCCAGCTCAGTTAAGATTCGCAAATTTCAAGAAATAATAGAAAATGTACAATTGTGTGTATACGAATTCCAATTCAGAGCTCTCGTACCAATTTTGGAGGGAAGCAATTTACTGCCAACATTATTTTGTGCGACCAACATTATGTTTTCTGTAAAAAAGTGAATACAACTTTTGGCCGGAAATTTTGGTGCCAGCAAAAGGCCTGTAAAATAGGGGAAAACAGCCCAGTGGACTGTTTCATTATTTGTTTTGGGTTGGTGAAGGGGGAGGGGGGGGGGTAGATTAATGGGATCCGAATTCGGGCTATTAAGTGTTAAATAATGGAACCGAATAAAAAGCTTCGAGGTAAACACTTCTGGACCATTGCTTTAGGTTAGGCATTCATTTCGTACTTCATTTCAATTCGCGACTTTTTATTTTGCATTTCAGGATAAGTTAGCAATGAGAAAATGCTCTTTTGCTTTCTCCCCCGAAGAATATGTTGGGGTTGGGTTGAGGTATATTTTGTATTGATCGAGACGTCTGGGACGGTTCTAGGAAATGGTTGGTGTGACATCGGCCAGCACTGGCATTTTTGTGGATCTTAACATCAAGAAATGGTAATGTGCCAGGTCTCTTCTTCCCTTTAAAGTGTAAAGTGCAGAGAAGGATGAAAACTATTAAGGTAGCGTAAAACTTTAGGAATGTTGGCTTTGTTCTTAAGCCAAGAAAAAAATGTCCTTAATGTATTAGTAGCCCAATCATTTATAGTGAATTCTGTCAACAAAAGTTTTGAAGTATCCAAAACCAGATTACGGAAAAAAGTGGAAATTTCTGCCCAGTGCTCGGAATGTCAAAGTGAAGAAATTCAACCAAGTGCGGGTAAATTGCGGGATGCTCCAGCTTGAAAACTTCAACCTGTGCAAAGAATTCATTCTGATATTTTGCCACTCGTATCAAAAATTGCTTCCACACTGTCGATAACCTTCGCCGAGGTTAAACCCTTTAAATTAGTAGAATGATGCGGTTCGTCTAGTTTTTCCTTTCAAATTTGTAAAGAGTGGCCATGACTGATCGAGGGTGAGGGGAAGAGGGCCTTTACGTCAAAGGAGACTAGCACTCCTGCACTTTGTAGAAGATTGTTGTCGAAATTGCATGCCAACATTTTTTTTGAGGTCGTTTGTAGTGGCCCACCGTGTGCGACCCAAATTAATTGTGTATGGCTTAGTACAGAAACTGTGCAAAATGTGTATCGCCAGTACACAGTTCGTGTGGAGGCTGAACTGGTGCACTGGTCAGTTCATGAGAAGTAACAAGCCAATAAGGTGCACAAGCATACAATTAAATGCGACGTTTCGAGTCGGATAAGATTCTTTATCAAGCCATACTTGGCACTAGGCTAAAAGTCAAAACATGTTTAAAATACTGGGCGAACCCACAAAGACCAACAAAAGCATACAATTTTAAAACCTGAAAGTGAACCTATGCCAGGGTGAAACCTGACAATAGAGAGCCGAGACATTACTTTCTGCAAATGCAGGTCGTGAGTGTTTGAGGTGACTGCTAGGGTTTATAATGTAAAATCCCCTAGCGGGATAAATGTTTAATTCCGAGTTTGTGCAAATAGGAGTATATTCGGAGAATTGTTTACTTCAGACAGATGATGATGAACCCCAGTAGTCACCTCGACCTGCATTTGCAGGAAGTAATGTCTCCGCTACCTATTGCCGGGTTTTACCTTGTCTTAGGGTCACTTTTAGTTTTTAAAATTGTGTGACTTTGTTGGTCTTTGTGGGTTCGCTCAGTGTTTTTAACATGTTTCGGCTTTTCGGAATGTCGGCTTTGTTCTTAAGCCAAGAAAAAATGTCCTTAATATATTAGTAGTCCAATAGTGAATTCTGTCAACAAAAGTTTTAAGTAAACTGATCGTCAAGTCTGTCCAAAACTAGATTACACAAAAAAAAAAATGGAAATTTCTGCCCAGTATGGCTTCATAAAGAGTCGTATTCGATTCGAAACGTCGCATTGTATTGTATGCGTGTACACTTTATTGGCTTTTTACTTCTCATCACTGTTTTGGTGCTTTTTTTCATCTCTCACATTGTAGTCGGTTCACACATCGTCTTCAGAGTGCAGTGATTTCTACGTGATTTCAATTTACTCTGTTGAAACTACGAAAAGCAATCAGTTTATACAAACTCTTACCCTGAGGAAATTACAATTGTGTTTCACGCTATTAACGAAGTAAATGAAAAAAACTAACTTTTATTTACGTGTTGAAGCAGGTAGTTGTGGCAAATCTTGCACTTAACAAGCTTGCACACACACACACACATTGCGTGCCAAAAGGATCGCTAGTTTTTTGTAACTACATAGCGTCAACTTTTTGCTACAAGGTGGTCGAACGGTCCACACTTTTTGGCTTCTCTCTTAGCGTGCGGTAGCCACCACATTAAAACCACCGCATCGGCACATCGTTTAAATAAAGGCAAGACACAGCTGTTACAGTAAGCTGTTGCAGAGTTACCGTTTGGAGATAAAACTATCGTACCTTGAAAAGATTTTTGCTATATTGATCTTGTATGGAACTGGCACGTAAGATGTGACAATTTTTCAAAACGAGTTACCTTTTGCAGATGAAATCATTTTCCCTTTTTATTGGATTTTTGGGGCCTTTTTTTTTTTAAATATTAGAATGTGTTTTGCTAAACGGATTTTGTAAAAGAATAACTGTGTGGTTCTTCAAAATGTCTTAACATTAATTCTGCTGGTTAATCGTCTACTGGCTGAGAAGAGTATAGTGATGTATTGTATGAGATGCCACAAGCATTGTTGTATTGAGTTACATCTCTTTCTAGACCCATCACGGGAGAGAGAAAAAACCATGACGCTAAAACCTGACTAAAAAAAAAGTTAGGCTTTTAGTTTTCTGTACAGCGGAGCTAGGAAAACCATTGCAACGACTTTATCCGTCCGTCATCTTCTTCAATGGTAGTCAAGTGGGCATTATGAACCGAGGCAAATTAAAACATCGTCTGTTCCGTATACCTATAATAAGCTTTCTCGACGTAACTCAATGAAATAATAGGGATCGACCGATACAGAAAAATACCGATCGGATCCGATACCGATATTTTCCCCTCACTTCGATCCGATACAGACTCCGATACACCGATACCGATAACTATTTTTTTTTTTTAAGTCAACAGGTAAAAAAGTCAAACTCATTCGTACCTCTGACCATGAAAAAACCCAGTCCACACTGCAGAAAGGCCTAATTGCAAAAAGCCGACAGTACGCACGCGTTAAATTCACCGAGACGCTGTCCGGATGATGTCATGCGATGCGAGCGGTGCTATACAGGAAAGGTTTCTCTCAAGCTAGGCAGAATAGCCAGTGCGCATGGAAGATGGTCGTATCGGCAAAATATCTGTAAATAAACACCGATACACATCCGATCGTGAAAAATACCTATAATATCTGTAAATACCGATACCGATTTTAATATCTGTCTATTCCTATGAAACAATAACATTTGATCGTCGCATTTAACCACATCAAGAAAGCACGCAGCCATAAAATGACTAAAGGATTTCGTTAATGACACATTAGCTTCATTTTAAAAAGCCTCGACACCGTGCTGCATGAATGAGTAGGCCTATTCTCGAACCCAATTCTCCGTTAGCGGATACTTAACGAAATGAAAACGGCAGGTAAAAATTATGCCTAAAAGCTAACACACTTTTAACACACTTTTTGTGGGGGTAACTACTTTTATATTATATGTATAATAGAGATCGCTGTTGCAAGGCGTAGCAGAGGTGTGCGCTTCAACAGTTTCGTTGAAAAAGTGGCAGAAGTACATAGAACACCGGTTGTGAGTTCACAGTTCTTTAAAATATGGTTACAACAAAGCTGCAAATGATAGTTAATTCAGCTGTAGTTACTATGCTCTTCAATGCTGGTTGCATTCCACTAGTGCATTTTCATTTTTTCTAGTACTCTCATTTCTATTGTCTTTTTATTCGTTCTCAGATTTTCTAGCCTGCATTTGTCCTGTATCCTTTTGCATAACAGGCAAATGCCAGAGGTCAGTGGCGTGCAGATATATCTAGCTGCCCGCTTATACTCAGGATTTCCTCCTGTCGGTTTCTACAGCTCTATTTTACATTTACATTTTTTTCGGAGAAACTCGAGTAATAATAGCACACGAGAGTATGACAGAAGTTGAGTGATGTGCAAATGTTAAAACTAGTCCGATAACGGCAGCACTCCTGATATTTGTCAGTATGATATATCTTGAAATAGCTCGTATGTCGGAGATGAAATTTCGGATGTTTGCTGTAAAGTGCCTGGCTATAAGCTTGAGTCGGACTCCTATCCACAACATGGCTATTATATTTAGGGCTCAAATCTGCAGGAATTGGCTGCAAGACAGCTTTTGCGTTACGTATCTAATTGTGCATTAGTCATACAAGTTGAATACATGAAATAGTTACGTTGAACAGGTTAAAATCCGAATGCTTTCATACAATATCATACAGATCAGCTAGCCACATCGCTCACTCCATTGTCGTCATCGTCTCGCTTCATTCGCGGAGCTAACGAGGAGCTATCATTCGTGCACTAGCAGAAAGAATATGCCACGTGCCATAAGAAATTTTAAAAATGAAGTGATTTATTGTTCATATTTTTACGTACGTCCATGTACGTCAGTCTTAAATGTAATTCACTGTTGCTTAAAAGAACACTCTTCTCACTATAGAGCAGTGACATTTGCCGCCATATTGGCACCAGTATGGGTTTTGGAGGGCATAACTACAAGGTGCACTACATAAAACTGAAGGGAAAAACAACGGAATAGCGGATTTCTTAGGCTTAAAATAACGTTGTTTTCTCCAACAACAAAAATCGCGCGTTTTAAGTCTAAGAAATCACTCTTCACAGCATCGGCCTCAGTATGACGTCCTTCTGTTTCTCTCTGCAGTGCCCCTTGCAGCTAACCCATTAAGGCTCCATCATAGAGTTATATACAATAATACTACGTCGTGTCACTGCTCTATATTCGAGTGAATGTAACAAAACCGTTTCTCACGAGGGGAAAAATGGGAAATGAATACCTAGTAACATTTACACGCTTCTATAGAATTGTTTCCCTTTAGAGAAGGTAGTTTGGAGAGAAGGGATTGGCAGCCATTTTGGTTCCTGGAGGCTGGCGTGGGTGATTTCTAAAATGCTATTCGCGGGCAAGACAGGCTGCAATTCCAGAACAGCTCGCGGTCGCATTAATATTAAACGGGAGCCATGTCGCCTGTTTTGCTGCCGGCATCTCTCTTCGTGTTAGCTTATATTGAAATCTAGGCTGGATTTGTGCACAAAGTAGGTATAGGTAGGGAGGGAGGTGGAATTAGGCTTTTAGCTACACTAAGGTTACGACTGATAGTGCCTCGCTTTTTTTCCCCCCTTCTTTCTTTTAAAGCTAACATAACGTGCACGAGCGACAAAGACGCCAAATATTCTTATCGGGCTCTAGACAAATAACTGTGCCAAGCTGTGATAAGTGTTTCGGTGGGAAACGGCGAATGAAACTTGAAGGTGATGTGATGCCAACTGCTATAGGGTTCTTGTTGAAAACTGCAGCAGTTAGAGATAGGGAAAGAAATAACGTGGAGGAGAAAAATGGATTCCGGGGAAAACTGATTCCGGGCAGTGAATCTTCTCTTTCAGGATGGGGGTTATTGGAACTTGGTAGGTAACTGCAACGTGAAGGTTAAACATTGCATGTGTACAGGGTGTCTCGAAAGTTCAACCCCAGCCCCATAAAGTTTTGTCCAGTTGGTATAGGAAAATGGGACTTTGACAAAAGGAAAGTCACGCCCACACGTTGATACAATATAAATTCTCTGGGGACCACCTGGGTGAGCCCACGGGGAGGGGGCACCTTTAAAATTTCCACTGTGTGTGTGTGGAGGGGGAGGGCGATTGTTAAATTGTTTGGAAGAACTAAAAATGAGAACATCTCAACAAACCATTTGCGATCGGTATCTCGCAGACCTAAATGGCGGCCCATAATGTTGTGTACTCTGTTGTCTATTTTTGGGATTGCTGGCGACCTTCCGTGTTACTATTTCCTGCCACTGCACGAGAATGGTCCTCGAGAATTTGTAATCTATCAACGTGTGCGTTCCTTTAATCAATCACTATTCCCAAAGTTTAAATTTTCCTTCACCAATTGGACCAAAAGTCATTGGAGTGGATCATACTTTTGAGGCATTGTGCTTACGGCACTCGGCATATCGCCAGGAGAATTTGAAGGTGCACCCGTAAGGAGGAAGTATGATATAGTTATCCAATGAATGGGTACAAATATTTACTAATGTACAGTTGTTTCCTTCTACTGTCAACTAGTTGGTCAGTTAATCTACATGTGCAGAAACAATAGCCTAAACCTAATAAAATTAAACGATACCGCAGATCCAAGTCCAAATAACTCGCAAATATAGCTTCTATCAGGAGTTTAGGAGTTCCGTTTGGAAGGGGGACCTTAAAGGCGCCTTAAGTTTATCTTTTCAACTCCTAGATGCAGCACCGTAGAATCTTCGAGCAATATTAAGAAAATAGCTGTAAATTAAAAATGGAACAACGCTATTCCAACTAAAACGAGATCACGTGACCCACATCAACCTATTGGATGACGGAGAATCTGGAACGTGGATGCTGTGTTTAGGAATATGGGCAATGCTATCGAAATGATAAACAGGCACCTTTAAACAGTTTTCAGGCATATTATGGGAATAGCGTCCAATTCGGCGAATATTTATGCTACAGAAAGGTCATAATGAGGAATTTCGCATAGCTCACTCAGTAAAAAGCTGACTTGATCTAGATTTTCAGTCCGAATATGGACCGCGAAAGCGTGGCCCCTATCGATCCTTTTGACTTCGCGTTTTATGATAATTGATGCTAGTTCAATTCTAGGCAACGGTTGCATTCTTATTTTAAAGGCTAAGATCAAGAGAATTCTTTGACACGATTAATGCCAGAATGCATTGACCCAGAGTTCATACTCCCCGTATGAAACGTTATTTAGTTTGCCTATACATATGATTTTTATACAGTGTTCCGGCTCGTATCACCATTAGAAACTATCACCGTATTCGTGCAGTTAACCCAAGTCACAAATTTTCATGATCGGTACGCTGCCTAACTACTAGGTAACTGCTCCAGGCTTCTCTTAGTGCGTAATAATAAAATGGTATCATGAGTATGACGTGGATCCTGGTCATCAGTAAAGGTGAATGACGTATGTAAAGAAGAAAAAAGGGTTAATTGCCAACAAAACTGGAATCCGAATCCATTGGGAAACACGAAACCTCAAATCTGAACAAGAAGCATTCCCACCACTGACGAATGACTGAATAAGCCCGGCCGCCAAACCAAAGGACACTCACGCTGGAATGGGCACGGCTGACCTACAGCCCTCACAATCCCCTCCTTCCAAGCCTTGTTTGTGTACTCATCCCCTCACCTACCCTAGTGGCTAGAATATTCCTGCTAGCTGCGCTATGTAAACAGAGGGAGAAAAGCTAGCAGCGATCATGCTTGTTTGCACAAGGAATATTGCTGGTGTAATATAAGTGAAATAAAAACTGTGGTCAACATGGCCTCTGCCCCTGCATATCTTCATTCGGAGCTTGTATTACCACAGCCACCTACAGTAAAGGCCGGATCAGACTTGCCCTCCACAATGCTCCGCTAGAAGGCGCAACAAATACCTACGCGACAAGTTTGCCAAGTGGTGTCATCGGTTGGCAGAATTTGGAACCCTTGTCGGTTAGTTTGAAATTTCGCTGCTTGGTGTAGAGATGGTAGTACCCAGCAAACTTGCGCTTCCTTCTATGTCAATGGTTGACTTTACGCGCCTGATTTGTCTTGATCTGATCCGGCCTTTACTGTAGGTGGCTGTGGTATTACACGCTGAAATTATCACTGTTTTTGAACGTTTTCAAAGATTCCTCTCTTGATACTCCTACTGCGCGGAATAAGGACCCATCAGTGTGCATTTATTATTAGCACGTGGAAATCTTTTTTCTAAAATTTTAAATAAGCGTGGCTCTTAGTACACGTCTTCGATAAAATTTCGGTGTTTGTTTCTCTAGCGAGCTGGTTGTGTCAGCTTCGTGTCACGTGCGTTGTGGGCGCGCGGTAATTGCTGGTCTCGTGCATTGGGCGTGTTTCTAAACTAGAGGGAAGAGTGAGATGGATTCCTCTAAGCCACGCCTCACAACGTCATCAAAACCGATCAGTTTAGAAACAGCTCTGCCCTATTGTCGTTCTCAACGTTAGAAAAATTAGCAATAATCGCGGCCACATCTATTTTCACAGAGAGAAATGTTATTAAGAACATAATATAAATGCTTATTAATCTCTGTTTAATTGGATTTTGTTTCTAAATTTAGACATTTTCCATATCTCACTTCCTACAGTTTAGAAACACGACCATCTCACCTACTACTGGTAGATGGCAGCCATGTTGGATCAGGAAGTGAGTGAGAAAAAAAACCTGCCTCACTTGCCTCAGCGACATCTTAGCTCCCTGACGTCACGCTTACGTAAAATGGGAGGAGTTTGGATCAGTCGCCTCGAGTTAATAAACAGTTTTTCTCACTTCCCTCAGACTTCCCTCTAGTTTAGAAACAGCACCATTCCAGAACGAGACCAGTCGGAAAAGGTGACCAGCAGTCTGTCACATTTCGGAACGGAAAAGTTTTCGGAAAGCATTTCATCCGGTGTGCTGTTTTCCTATTCGATTCCGATTTCTGTGGGAATCCACCAAAGCTCAAGAAGTGTAACTGAAATACACGAAATTTTTGTTTGAGATGTGTTCGCATAGACTCCATATAACGAACTTCCGAACTCGGACTCTTTCTCTCTCTCCCCCCCCCCCCCAATACAGTGACCACATTTAGTTGGTCACCTTTGTTTGTATGAGGAAATGGAAACGAAAATTTTTTTGGTATTTTCCATGTGCGTGCAAGTGCGTGTAATAAATACCACAGATATAGTTCAAATTAGTTTCATGTTTATCTGTAGTGTTTTTACTGTGTATCAGGAATTTTGACATCATTCAGTTTGCTGCAAGAAGCTCACTATATTGAGTCTGTATTAAGAATTTTCTGTATTAACAACCTTTTTTTTTATGCATTATGTTTGTTGTAAAAGCAGCTTTAAATTACAGTATTTGAATGAATTTCAGCCTTTGATTGTATTCTTTCTTTCTTTAATTGGTGTATTCTCACAAGCTCTCTGAACGGAGATCTCTTATGGTCATAATGACCCCATTATTAGTTTGACTTTGGACTGAGGAAAGCCTGAATTAGTTACCCCAGTATAGTGTCCGCGGCCTATCTTCAGTTCTCTGCAGAACGAACACAGATAATCGATTGTACGTTTTCAGTAGCAGAGTGCCTTGTTGATATCCAAGATGGTTACAAATACAATCGCGGCCATCGATTAAAGCCCCCCCCCCCCATCCAGGAAGACGTAGCCGCTCACAAAATACTTGCAGGACTCCAGATACACCGCGCATATAATAGTGTAGTGGCTAAATCGGCGATCGTAAAAATAAGTGACCAAGGTTCGAATCCGGGGAATCGGGTAAAAAATCCAAAGAAAAAAATTCCACGGAAAAAAAATTCACAGAAAGAAATCCAGAGGAAATAAAATCTAGAGAACATAAAATCCAAAGAAAAAATCAAGAGAAAAAAATCGGAAGAAAAAATCAAAGGGATAAATATCCGAGACATTTTTAAAAAATTTGTTTTCTTGTAGCTTGTATTATTATTTTTTTTTTTGGAAAAATAAGGGGACAACTTCTGGTAACTTTTGGCATGCGCAGTTTGAACTGTGGAGGGGGTCTTTTCTCTCGGGATCAATAAACTTCTTAAAACCTCCCCAATCAGTGCTGCTGGAAACTCACTGCCGGTATTTATGAAGAGTGAAAGTCTGGCAGTACGAAGTCAGAACTATGAAGGGGCGCTCTTCACGCGGATTTTTTTTCTTAGAATATTTTAGTTTCACAGTACTGCGACGAATTACAGCATCAACTTACATTAAAAAAAAATAATAATAATAACCAGGGCCGTAGAAAGGGTAAGGCAAGCAAGCCGCCCGCCTATGGTGCCGTGCCCATAAAATACATTTTAACGGATGGCGTTGCGCACAAGTTCACAACGCTGGAGGCGTGCTTGGGCTTGGTTTAGTGCTCGCTTCACAATTTACGTATGTTTTGTTAACCGATCATCCCCCTTTTTTTTCTTTTAATAATCCGATAACCGAAAACCGAAATTCGAAATTAAAGAAAAAAAAGTTTTTATAGAGGCACTTCCCTGAAGCGTTAAGTTCGTAAGTCTCTCAATTCACAAACGGTCAAGAGTTGGACACTCGGTTACGCACGCACTAGCCGGAATCGAATATGTCTTCATTTCAACCACCATTTAGGTGGATTCGGAGAAAAGGGGGGGGGGGGGGGGGGGCGGAAAGCGCCGCCAAGGAGGCTAGCAACGGCCCTGAGCAAATAATGATTTTTTTTCTGTGGATTTTTTCTTTTGAAATTTGTTTGGGGGGTTTTGTTTCTGTTGTATTTCCTGTTTCTGGATTTTTTTTTCCGTGGATCTTTTCTTTGGATTTTCTCCCTGTTTACGGAATCGAAGTTTAGGTGCAGTTTTTGTTGTCCTGACGCTCCCAGCCTTCACCTTGGTGTAAGATTTATTCGAGTTGGCCGTGTACTTGCTCCATTTATCATTATATAGGGTGGTCCGCAAAAAACTGACGACCCAACATTTTCTAAGTCCAACTTTTCTAGTTAGCACCCCTCAGAACCAGGAGAGGACAGATCTTCCGTTTCATTAGATTTGATTTTTGTCCTATCCTGGGTTTGAGGGGTTCTAACTAGAAAAGTTGGACTTAAAAAATGCTGGGTCGTCAGTTTGTAGTTATGCTGTTGCTGTTTGGAGGTGCCTGCCCTAACCTCCTGAACCAGAAAATTGGAATGCTGATCATTTGGTACCAGACCTGAAATCGTGAGCCACGAAATCGGAAAGCTGACCATCTGGTATCCGACCTGGCATCCTGAACTGTGAAATCGGAAAGCTGATCATTTGGTACCTGCCCTGCTATTCTAACCGAGAAATCGGAAAGCAGTTATTTGGTCGTGGCGGGTATCCAACGGCAAATAGCTCTGCACTCAAACCGAATTTCTTGTAAATTCAAAACTTTATCAGTATTTATAAAGGGGAGCCTAGCAAAGCTCCTCCCAAACTACTGACCAGGGCAATACGAAGAGCTGCTAAGACTATTCAGCTGCTACGGGATCTAATATTAACTATTGTCTGGACCCTGCCATACATATGTTTTCTCTAAGACTTCTGCTGTTTCGAGAAGAAGAAGAAGAAGAAGAAGAAGAAGTTCAGAGTTGAACCTGTTCAGCTGCACTGGCATTGCAAAACAAAAACACGAAAATTTAAGCAGTGTTTGTGTCGTCTACACGCCACAAATTGGGTTGTAATGTGCGTAATTTCAGAGATACATAGGTAGATGTCTGACAAGATTATTGCAACATACACTATAATGCAATCACGTGGTTTAATTTATATCCAACTAGTCGTTTACCCGTCAAAAATTAAGAGAATTATAACACGCTACTTCCTGCTAGTTTGTACTCGTTAAGACACGATGAAATGAAATTCCGTGTATAGTGAAGCCGATAACGTCATGATGACAAACGCCCAGGTTCTGTGGTATTGCTTATTTAGATTAGAGCGGTGTAAGAGGATTTTCCTTGCCGTTTCCCCCAGCTATAAATTTTATTATTATTAATATTGTTATTATATTATTATATCTAAGGCATTTGACACCTTAGACAAAAACATTTTATTAGAAAAATGACACATGATCGGCCAAGAGGAAAAAATACTGATCAGCTATTTAAGTAATAGGAAATGTAGTGTGAAAATTGGGGATATCCGTAGTCAGTGGATGGATGTCGAATTTGGAGTGCCACAAGGTTCAATTTTAGGACCTTTATTGTTTGTGTTGTATCTATTATTTCGGTGCACTAACCTGGAATACATATTTAACGCTATATGTTGATGACATCTTTACGTTATCTAATAATACAAAAGAAACTGATATGATTAAAAATTTGCAGGAAGCCTTTGATAAAATAAATGAATATTTTGTCAAATGAATTATACATAAACGGAAATAAAACTTGCTTCCTTCATATTTCGACATCAAATATGAAAATTAGTAATTACGCAATTAAATGTAAAATTCAAAATAGACTAAACTGTAACTGTTCTGTTATAAACAATCTTACTAAAACGAGCTAGTAATCGAAAAAAGTTGGAAATTTTACAATCACATAGAACATTTAATCACAAAAGATGAAAAACTATGCCAATGCTACATAAGGTTGAACATTTAATCAATAATAAAACCAAGCAAATTTTTTTGAAGTTTGGATATTATCACAAATTAGATATGCTAGCATCTATGGGTCAACTTCTAATGGACTGATTTTAAGACTACAGAAAGTACTCAATAAAGCAGTAAAAGTGCTGTTTAGCAAATCGGAAAAAAAAAAAACAGAGATATTATAAAAGAAAATAATATTGTGAACTTTAAGTAAATCTTTGAATATGTAATTATAACACAAAATTATTTTAAAAACGAATTTGAAGTACTTGTCAACATAAATATAGGAAATGATAACTGGCTTAAAGTCCCATTATGGACAAACTCTTACCTTAAAAGAAATCTTACATTTTTAATATGAAACATTTTTTTATGGAATACCAGAAAATATACGACAAATTAACTCCAAATATACTATGAAAAAGGATATAAAAAAAATGGTTGTTGTCAGAAAAATAAACAATGAGATAAATTTCGAAGTGTGATTTTATATACAGGGTGTTCGGAAATTGGTGTAAAATATTTTGAGGGTCCGCTGTGTGATCAAAGATAAGAAGAAAAAGT
>JAHWFP010145072.1:36144-53795 GCA_023313725.1 Lithobius niger
ACTTTTTCTTCTTATCTTTGATCACACAGCGGACCCTCAAAATATTTGACACCAATTTCCGAACACCCTGTATATGTGATGACTAGCAATTGCAAATATTCTGTACATAACAAAACTTTCTAACCCACTATTAGTCCTATAATAATTAAGACTATTTAATTATTACTAGCTGTACCCATGTGCGAGCGAAATATTATATTGAGCAGCATGAATTGAAAACCTCCTCCTGTTCCCCCGCAACCCTCCCACGCCCCCATTGTGTGGTTTGCGTCCCTTTCCCGGGCGTCGACGGTATTTTGGGGCTAGTTTTCTGCTCATGCGCCAGCGAAATACTATACCGGGCAGCATGGCATAAAAAGGCCCCCGACACCCCTCTGTTCTCCTGCATCCCTTGCTCTCCCCATTGTTCCCCTGGTCCCCTGCCCTTGTTTCCCCCCCCCCCAAAAAAAAACTTCCTCATTGGGTGATTTGTCCCCCCCCCCTTCCCATCCCTTAGGGTCCCGGGGTATTTGGTCTTCTTAAAAAAGTAAATAGCACATTTCAGTGTAGCTGCGTTGCCTGTTTCACTGTCTTGATACCAACGCGATAAGCCCGCAACAACGATCGCACAGGCAGTGATTGTTACTCAACCAACTTTGAAATTACTCAATTCGGCTCTAATAGCCAGCGTTATTGAAGCTTTTGATTTCTTAATTGTTAGGCTTCTACATTGTTATTGGTGTCGTCATTGTACTCTCGTAACAGAAATAAGTATTGCAAGCATTGTTTGACTTCTACATTGTTAGCGGCTTATTCCCATTCTTTAAGGCAAACTAGAGGAAGCCCGTGCTACGCACGGCTGGTCTTGGATCTACCGTTTGCAACACTGGTACGGTTTGGTTGCTCATGTGTGCGTCCATGTTTCACCGAATTAAGGTTCTTCAATCCCAATTTTGTGCACACTGACCAACCAACACTTTCATCGAATTAAGTTTATTCAATCCAATGTTTGCGCACACTTGCTAACAAACGCTGATTTTCGTTCGCTTCGCTCACTCAATCAGCGCATCCCGTGATGCAAGTCAGTGGATGCACTGTTTTCAAATTTGGGACATCGATGCATTTTCCAGCATAGTTGTCTGAAAAAAATTGCGCTGGCTAATAATGTTGTATTGTTTGCTGAAGTCCGTTGTACAGACGGGTGGTGTTGAAATCTTTAGCCTGGCGGCTTAGACATTTTTGTTTTCTGGGAGAGGCAGAAAGTAAATCGCTCGGCCCAACAATGCCACATTATTGTTTTGTTTTCACTTGAACAGGTCTTATTGTTACTGGCCACTCTGCAAGGTAGTAATGATAAACCTCGTGCTCCGTAGTAATTGTTGGTGTGCAATTTGAAACAATTCAGCTCGGCTCTGAACGTCCACATTTACGAAATAAGTAAGGCATTCCATCGTGTTTAGGTGCCAATTTTCGAGGTCAGTAGGCCTCAAAATTAACAACGTTTGATTCGAAACTATATGCCTTTAGCTGAAACACGAATTCTTTCATTTTACCCATCAACAATCAACGGTTAAGACGAAATTGTTAGGCACCGTAGCAAAGACATACCACGTGCACGAAGAATGAAAAGCGATCAAAGTGATTGTTTACTTGTACTTATTTCAACGACCTTATTATGTAGACTGTACTGTATTCTCGTAACAGAAATAAGTATTGTAAGCATTGTTTGGCTTCTACATTGTTAGCGTTTTATTCCCCTTCTTTAAAGGGAATAGGGCCTTAGGGCTTCGGGCAGATGACCAGGAGTGGTTCACGATCGTTAAACCCTTTTTTAACCCTTCTTTAAGGCAATAAGTACATAGATTATATGCGATTTTTTATATAATTTTAAATTGTTGCTTTAGTGACTTTACACAATGTATCTGGTTTCGTGCGTAAGTCTAATAAAGATTATTATTATTATTATATAGGAAACCTAAAATCAACATACGTTACGAAAAAGAAAATAAAGGAATGGCTATCGGAAAAATGAACAGCGAATTAAAACACAACCTAATTTATATGTATTTGTTTGTTTTTACATACTAATTTGAAAGCTAAGTATATGTTAACACAATAATAACTTATAAAAATATTTCTGTTTTAAGTGTAATACATACGAACTGTTTACTCATTTTCGTGCTTAATCGAAATAGAATTATTATATAGAAAGCCTAAAAAATAAAATTCATTTCAGTAAATCACCATCAAAGAGGTTGACTCGGTGTTCACCTGCTGGGGTATTGCTTTACTGGCCTTTATTCATTTACTGACCTTTATTCATTTACTGACCGATAATTTTTACCTTTAATCTCATGCGGGCTTCTTTTTACGGTTTACCTCGAAGTAAGTGAGGGTCGGAGCTATCAGAAACTTGCAGCAGTGCCCAGGAAGCAAGGGAGTGCCTTAGCCCCTAATATTTTCATTGAGACCTACGACACCTGTTTTCAAGGAACTTGCAAGTACAATTCCCATTTCTATTTTTTTCTGAGTATGCGTCGTTCAAGTCCTCCGGTCTCCTTGAATGAAAATCCTTTCCTAGTGGGTTCAGTCCAAGTCAGTTGTTGGTCCGAATTGGGCACCGCAATGCTTGTTGAAGATTCGTGTTTTCTTTTGGTCTGCGAGTTCCCAGGCGTCGTTACTGTCTCTGCCTAAAGGACGGGCAGGGGCCGAGTGGGTCGTTGAGGGGATTACTTCTTGTGCGTTGCAATCGCCACTGCTCTATCGATTGACTGCAAGAACAACAAAACCAACATGTCTCTCTTTCGAGTCCCATGCAAAGGACTACAAAAATACGCCCGAGTTCATTGTCTTCTTCCGTCTTCGAGCCGGTTTTAAATAAGAGAAACGGGTGGAATTGTTTGCTTTGGTTGAATTACAAGTGTTCTTGTTCATATTGGGTCAAGTTGAAATGGCATTAATTATTTATGAGCTTTTGGTTTTCTGTAGAGCGAACGCTGGAAAACTGTAGCGACGACTTTGTCTGACCGTCGCTTTTTTCGGTGTCATACCACACGCCATGGATGTTTGCTGTGACGTGCATATCACGTGTCTGGGCTAGTCCAATCAGACGGCCAAACAGCCGTTGTTCTCGTTCGTCATTGGCTAACTCATGGTGACGTCACGGCAAACAGCCATTGCGCATGGTTTAATCAAGTGGACTTTAAAGAAAACACCAAATTAAAACATTGTTGCTTCCTTATAGGTAATAGGCTTTCACGACGTAACTCAATGAAATACGCATTGAATCACTACAGGAAGACACACAACTGTAAAAAAAAACACAAAACAAAATGCTTTCGTTAACGACACACATTAGTCTCGACACCGTGGCATGAAGGAATAGGCCTACTTCGTACCCAATTCTTCGTTAGCTGCTACTTACGAAATTAAAACAGCAGGCAAAAATTCGGCATAAAAGCTGACACTTACGCCTAAAATCTAAAACTAGGCTAACACACTTTTGACCGGCAATTGTGATGGTTACTATACTTTAGATTATATAATAGACATCGTTGTTGCAGTGCCTGATAGAGGTTTGCACCTCAACATTTTCGTTGAAAACTTGGAAGTGTATAGAAGCCCGGTTGCGATAGGCAGTTGCTGCAGCCGCTTGTTTGACATCAGGAAGAAGTCAGAAGCCTAATCCTGGTTTTGTTATAAAGCAGGCTTCCATTGTTAGAAGTAAATGAAATATAAAAAAACAAAAAAACAAACTAAAGTTGTCCACCAGTACGGCGTGGAAGCATCAACGGCGACTAAGCATTAACAAAGTAATATTTGCTGGCGAACGATCGCATTGTCATTCTTTACAATATAGGGTGGCCAGATGGGTAGCACGACGAACTCGTGTGCCGGAGGTGTATCAAGTTGAAAAAATCTAAGGGAAACTCGTATCATAGAATGCATGCGTTTGAAAATGACTTCTCCAAATACGAATTAAACATTAACCACAGGACGGCCCCCTGGAAGATGCTTCACTGCCCTACACTCCACATCAGCGTTATTAATGTTCTTGACAATTTGAAATTTTTCCGTGTGAAAGACTTGTTCCTTTGGATCGGTTGTGCATTGTCGGCTGCAGTTCTGTCATGCCTTGATAGTCGCATGTATTCAACATTCTATAGCCGAAACAGGGTTGTCTTTTTCTGTGTTTGCTTTTCGTTTTTTCTCGTTGAAAGGAACCCATTGCCTTATCCATTAACATTGGTTATTTGAGGGAAACCTTGTCAACTTGCCCGTAACAACTGCGCTGTCTATTGTCAGTGGCGCATCCAGGAATTGTTTGGAGGGGCAAAAAAAATGTGAAATGGGTCCGAAAGCTAACGCATTTTTAACAAATTCCTTGATTTTTCATGTTCTTAAGAAGCTTAATTTGAGAAATTACCTTAGTGGCAGCAAATACTTTACTTATGTGTTCAGTTTCGATGTAAATAATTTTTCGAACTGGGCGAGGGATGAAAGAAACCAACATTACCATACTTGAGGCAAAAAAGGGGCTTTCTGATGTCAGTTTAAAAAATAATCGAGGTTCTTGTAATTGCTCAGTTTTACTATTGATCTCGGGTCTTGGGAGGGGCAAGTGGGCCCCCCCCCCCCCCTTGATCCCCTCTGGATGCGCCACCGTCCATTGTTGTTACGTATAGACAATTTGTAGCTTTTTTTTGTTGTTCTGGTTGTCGCGTATAGGGATTTACATAAGTGCACTCTTATTGGTTATTTGAGCGGAGCCCATAGGCGTGTCAGCTCACCTTTAACAAGGGTTACCCGCTAACAATCGTCACCCCATTGGCTAATCGCTAAAGAGGACGCGCACACAGACCGTGACACATGACGATTATGATATTAGATTATTCATTTATGTCGACGGGTTCTTCCGAAGCACAACTCATTAATATAAATTACATTATTAACTTTGTCTCTTTGCTCAGTGAAGTTTACTTTTTTGTTGTCCTGCTTTTGTCCTTAAGGGAGGGTTACAGCAGGAAAGAGCGAAAATGTGGTATGCTGCTGAATATTTCCGTAGCGCTGGGAGAATCTGCCGAGGTTTTGGACGATTTACGTCTTGGGTTGCCGTTTCACCAAAGAAGTAAAAAAAAAAATATATATGGAGGAGAAAAAAAAGACAACGGGCCATTTCTGTCCCAGCGGGGAATGGAGAGAGTCTCTGCGTACGATACAGACCAGCGATGTTCAGGTGAAATACGGGCGATTGCAAATTTCAAGAAGGTCTTTTGGACGGTTGGCCGCCGATAAACATGCCAGAGAGGTTCAGTTCAAAACCCCGCTGACTCTGCTCGATATTTGGCCTTTGCAGTAAATGGAAGTTTTGTTGTTCGATTTGAAACCCTGTTCTGCACGAATTCTGTGCGCAATAGGGGAGTAAGGATTTCATGGGAAAAGCCCAGTAACAGTTCTTTTCACGCCTATCTGAACTTTGCTGTTGTTGCGTTAGAAAAAGAGCTCGAGTTGCGATTGCCTTGTTGTGATTGTTACGGTTGTTCTTACGAAGACTGGGTGGCACACCGACATTAATGAATAATCTAATATCATAATTGTCTGTGTTCGAGTCCTCTGTAGCGATTAGCCAATGGGGGTTAAGGTTGTTAGCGGGTAACCCTTGTTAAAGGTAAGCTGACACGCGTATGGCCTCCGCTCAAATAACCAATAACAGTGCACCCATGCAAATAACAACGAACAACTAGAACTCAGAAAACAAGCTACAAATTGTCTATAAGTAACAACAATGGATAGCGCCGTTGTTACGGGCTAGTTGTCAAGGTTTCACTCAACTAAATAATGTTAATGGAAAAGGCAATGGCCTCCTTCCAACGAGAAAAAACGAGTAGCTCACACGATTAGTTCGGTGACGATTTTTGCATCGGTTAGTTTGTCCACAATTACTAAACTGTATTACAAACAAAGACGTCAAGTGTGCCGTGAAAAAAGGGACTGTATGATTGAAGTATCACTTTAGTTGTTAAAATGTACACAGATAAAAATTGATGATTTTTAATTGAGCTAAGCAAATATACAATTGCGTGTGTTTAAGTGTTGTTGTATACTTTACCGATTAAATTATTGTTAAAGCACAACAGCACTTAAACATAATGCAATTTTCTCAATTGTACCTTTGCTTATTTCAATTAAAAATCATCAATTTTTATCCGTGCAAATTTAAACAAGACACTAATACACACAAAAGTTTAAATAAAAGCACATTACCGTTTTTTATCCGTCATACTACTTAAGTGTAATTATAATGTAAAAAAGACCCATTTATAGCAAAAAACGTATCCCGCTTTTGTAACCCAGAGTACACATAAAGAAAAATTGCACATCCTGTTTCTTAGGAACGGACAAATTCACAATAGAGTTACATGTTATCTTGTTACCTTTCATGGATTCTAAGGATTTGTTGTTAACCATTACATCGAACCTGTTTTTCAAACTTTTTTTTGGGGGGGGGGCATTAATATCACTGCTTTCTATTAAACAAATGTTAATGCAAGCCTGGTGATAACTGGATTTTATAGGCTGGCTGTCCATCGCTTTCTGAGTACTGAGATAGGACACTGCTGACGCCCTTAGACCTGAGCAGTTGTTTGATCACGGGGATAGCTTGCGATAACCTACCTGCTTGTTTTTCGATTTTACGTTGCCAGGACGACTACAGTACGTCAGCGGGTGATGACGTTAACAATCATAATTGTCTTTGTTTATTTTTATTGTTTTTTTTATAGTTCCGTCATCCGTTTTCGTTTATGTCTTTGGACGGTGTGTGCTTGGCTAATGTGTAGGGTTAAAAACAATTGTAATTAAAAAAATTAAGCAATATATCAAAATTTTCGCAATGGGGAAAGGGGTTAATATTCGAAGTAAGGCCCCCCCCCCCCCAACAAAAAATAGCAGCTCAATGCAGCCATGGCACAGCAATGAGATTTACATATACATACAGGCTTAGGTTTGGATGCTTCACACAGCAAACTCATCATTGACGGTGCAAACGCAGGCAGGCAGGCATGAGGTGTACCGGGAGCTGCGTTGGGGGGGGGGGGGTACAGCTAGTTACGCTTATTTCGTCAGACTTATTTCCTTAGTTCAACATTTATTGTGCAAATAAGAAGATCCTAACTTGGTTAAAAGTCGCTTACAACATGAACTTTCTAAGGACAGTGAATTTTAGGAAGAAAGGTTGCGCGTTAGCTTATTGGACAGTGTGGATCCGATATTCGATAACGAATCTTTGTGTGGTTGAAAAAAAAAAAAGAACCTGTTGTGATTTTCATATTACATGTCGTGAGGTTTCACAGAGCTGAAAGCATTTTGCCATTTAGTAGAAAACTATTCGGGAGGGCCTTGATTCGAAGAAATGCAAGCAGACACTAACAGAGATTTTGCACGGCTAAAAACTAAAAACTAAAGCAGAATCTATAGCGCAAAAAACCGAGCTGCCTTACATAAACAAGCTGTTAAAGAAGCCTTTTTTTTGCATGTCTTAAACGTTACTGCGTGTAAACACTGCGACAGTAACGATAAAATTTTAATGCAAAAGCACCTAATGCTGATTTAGACACCACGGCAAAATGGTGGGGGGGGGGGGGGTTGGGACTTGCAAGTTGCGTGCCTCATTACTTATCTTGTCAATTATAATTTAATTAAAACTAATTTGTTCCGGCTTTGAAATAACGATTTACAGCATTAACTAGAAATTTATTACTTGGTTTCTTCAACCAAGAATTCTTACAGCTACGCAGAATTCTGAAAAAAAAAACAACCCTAAAACGTACAGAGCAGGACGTAAAGTAAAAATTCTTAAAATAAGTGAAACGGAAAAACCCATGTAAAGTGTGGTACTGTACATATTAAGTGGGATGTGGTTCCTCGGGTGTCTGGTGTCGCTTATACTTTGTAGATTGCGCAGCACAATTTATCTAAATAAAGAAACTAATGTACACGACACGGATCAGGTTGCAAAATTAGTAGCAAGGCTTAATAAGAAAAGAAGAAAGTTGTTGGTCTGATTGATATTTGACGGAAATAAGAAATCTTAGTGTTGTTGGTAGTAACATATGATTGAAGTCCTCTTTCCAGCAAAACTGAAACTATTAATTTCTCCGTTTCTATTCAATATATTTCGACCAAACTTGGCCAGGTAGTAGATAGCAACTTTTCCCAACTTTATACCAACTTTTATGCAATTCCGTGCAAGAGTAAACGTACGGGGCCACACGGAAATTTGAAAAGTGTTCACCTCTTGTTGTTCTTGTTCTGGTGTAACACGGTTTCAGAAAAAAATACTGCACCTATATACCTAAAATCTGAAACATGATCTTAGCTAGAAATTTCCCTGGGCTTCATCCTCAGAGGGACCACTTTTTTGATTGGTCCATCCATTCCGGAGTTACGGGTCCCTGAACGATCATTTTGATTGGTTTACATTGTTTTAACCATTGTAATTGGGGAACAATGCCACTTAGCAAAATCCATTTTTCGTGCACGTTTTATGTCTTTGCTAAAAAGTTGATTGTTGAAGGGTTGTGGGTGGCATTGTCTTGTGTTGGAGCATGGCGTTTGGCCTGGCCTGCAGTGACGACGTCTGTGGCGAAGCGAAGCGTATTGTGCTGCTGGTTGGGTGTGTTTGGCCCACTGGAACTTTCCCTAAATGGGAGAGAGAAGGTGGGTGGCATCGTCTTGTGTTGGAGCATGGCGTTTGATCTGCGGCGACGACATCTGTAGCCATAAGGCATTGTGCTACTGGTTGAGTGTACTTGCCCGCTGGAACTTTCCCTGGATGAGAGAGAGAAGGTGCGCAGGAGGGGTGTAGTTGTGTTGCTCAGGAGTTGTGCAGTAGTGTGAGGAGTTGTGCAGTAAGTTTGGGAGTTTTTCACATGTATTTTGTTTTGCAGAGCGTAAGGCTTCGGGCCATGGCTCTTAATAAATGATCGAAAGAATCCGTGTTTCAGCTAAACGCATATAGATTTAAACCAAACTAAACTACGTTGTTAATTTCGAGGCGTAATGGCAGCTAGAAACGATAGAAGGGCGTATTTATTTCGTAAATGCAGGCTTTCAGAGTTGAGTTGAATTGTTTCAAAGTGGCCAGCAACAATCGACTGCATGCATAAACCTTTGTTGCGCGACGCCATAGACGTAAATAAGGTACACGGATTACAAACAAAAACGTCAAGTGTGCCGTAAAGAAAAGGGGGTTATATGATTGAAGTTACACTTGACTTGTTAAAAGGTACACGGATAAAAATTGATGATTTTTAATTGAAATAATCAAATGTACAGTTGAGAAAATTGCATCTGTTTAAGTGCTGTTGTGCTTTACCAATCATATATTTAAAACGTAAAGCACAACAGCACTTAAACAGATGCAATTTTCTCAACTGTACATTTGATTATTTCAATTAAAAATCATCAATTTTTATCCGTGTACCTTTTAACAAGTAAAGTGTAACTTCAATCATATGACCCTTTTTTTTTACAGCACACTTGTTTGTAATTGCCGTGTACAGAGAAATCATGAGGACCACTGACTCGTACTTTAACATTGCTGGTGAATTCTTAATAAATGTGGCGCGTGAGATAAACGGGGAGATACATGAAAGCGTAGGTCAACAATAAAGGCTCGAGCGCACTAGGCAACTAGGCTGCGTGACCAGGTTGCTGCAGCCAGTGAGAATGACTAGTGTATGGTTTTACGCTTACGGTAAGAATTCTCATTGGCTGCAGCGACCTGGTTGCGTGGCCAGGCCACCTAGTGCGTTCAAGCCCTAAATGTCGTCAAGCTAAGCGAAACGACGCCAAACGAGCGAGCGTAAACGAGCGACACTACTGGTGTGCATCATTAAAAAACGTGCGTGCGTGTACCTCTCTCTCCTCCGAAATATGACGCCTAAAAAGACGAGCGTACTGCCAAATAAAATAATTCAATTGCGCGTCGAGTATGCCTATACCACACGCCATGGCTGTTGTGACGTGCACATCACGTGACTGGGCTAGTCCAATCAGACGGCCAAACAGCCGTTGTTCTCGTTCGTCATTGGCTAACTCATGGTGACGTCACAGCAAACAGCCGTTGCGCATGGTTTAATTTCATCACCCTCAAAATTTAATTTTTTTACCCTCAAAAAGGCGAAAAACAGCTCCGAAAACTGTTTCATGTCGCCAAGAGTTTGATCAATCAATCAAAAAGAAACGTGGTTGCCAAAACAAAACCGACGTATTTTGCGTCATAATTAGAATCAGCAAAACGACATATTCTTTCAAAATTTGGTGGTTTCACCTGGTTGGACGCTCGGAAAAAGTAGACTTGCATACTTTAAAAAGTTGTTATATGCGTATTTCTGGATCCACGTAGGTGCGCGAATTCAGCAAAGCAAGCAACTTTCGCTTAACGGCGTGTTTATGCAACGACTCGCTTTTGCATTCTCGCAGCTATAGAAGTTACAGATCATTTGAAATTCCAACTTGTCGGCGGATTTGGTTATGTCGACTCGGAACGAAAACAGTCAATAACGCGAGTGAGAAAATTTCGTCAGAAGGAATTCTTTGTATTATTGGACGGATTATAAGACTTGAAGTGCGGCAACGACATCGAGAGTCTAGCTGCGAGAATACAAATTATCACCCAGTTTAGACGATCTCAGTACTATGCAACAATGTTTGTAACAATAAAAGAAGCTTGATACCTTCATGCCAGGCCTGGAAAACTGGGATTTACATCCCAGGCTGGGAGTACTGAGATCGACAAAGGGCCAGCACGCGCACAACAAAGAACGAATCGTGCTGACGTTCTTTGGCTCAGAAAGCTTGACAATACGGCTGTGCGTGCAACAATGTTTGCACAAAAAAACGAATCCCAATACTGACTTTCTCCTTCAGCGAACAAAGACGATGTTGGAATAACAATGACAGTGAATGCGCTTTTCAATTGTTACACGACTGGGTCATAAATAGGTTATTCCCCGCTTTCTTCGTACTGAGCTCAACAATGGCTCAGCCCCTGGGGGACCTCGACATTGTTAATCTCAGTACTCGGAAAGTGGGTAATAACCTATACGGCGAGTCGTTGCATAAACGCGCCCTAAGAACTGTACGCGTTCCAAAGAATGCGCAGAGCTAGGATGAAATCACTATTTCAACTAAAAGTAGTTTTTTTTTTTTTCAGGGGAGTTCACTGAAAGTCATTTTTTGTTGGCTGAAATTTCTATTTTTGGTTACCTTTGATTACTTTTTTGTCCAGCAATGCTTTTGGGTGAAAAAAGCATACGAGATGAATTAAAAGTCAACATAAAAGACTTGCTTCAAAAACATGTGAAGAAACGAAAGTCATCTCTTATAACTAATTATTTCGCAAAGAACGACCAAAAAAAAAGCCAAAAAAGTGAATTGTTCACTTTCAAGAACCTGCTAGTCATGATGATTAAGTAAAAAAATTCCTTTTAGTAAATTTTTACTTCCTGTTTTGGTCACTTATTTGAGGTTAAAAGTCACTATTTCAACTTTTTTTGATCGTTATTGCTAATCCCTGCATGCGACGAACGAATTGTGAGTGACAAGTTCAATTGCACTTACAATTATGTTGTATTTTTTTGTGGGTTGTAATTACGTTGCCTCCTATAATAATCAGTACAATAGGTTGGTTCCACGTCAAAACGTCGCGGGAGTAAGGGCACGTTTATGCAACCACTCGCAGCTAGAAACTAGAAATCACCTCAATTTCCAACATGGTGGCGGTTTTATGTCTGCCGCCTCACAACGAAAACGGCAAATAACGTGAGATCAGAAGCGTTCGGGAAAATTGTTTCGTCATGAGGAATTCTTTATATTATTGGCACGGATTATAAGACTGCAAGTATTTACTCAAACGATGTCGGATTTAGTTAATCCGTTTAGCGTTGTTACCAATGGCAATGTCACCTTTGCCATCGCGATTGAGTTCTAGCTGCGAGAATGCAAAGGCGAGTTGTTGCGTAAACGCGCCCTAACGCCGTGCGACAATATGCTGCAGGAACAACGCCATAAGTAAAAATGCTGTTTAGCAAAAAAGACCGCACGTGAAACAACGCCGCGAGCATTAACGTCGAACACAATAATGCCGCACTGCAAACCACGCCGCAATACAGAAATATCGTAAAAATGGTCTGGCGAAGGACTTACCGAGCTAGTCTGAAGAAGTTATCAGCGGTACTGTTTAATGGGGCGAATTAGGGTAGGGGAGGCTCGGCTCGGGTATAGCAGTTGGCGACGTAGGAGGGGGTGACATATAAATTGCAAATATTCTTGTTATTGAAAATCGTGGGCTAGGCTGCCCCGCACATATTCAATAGTATCTCGTTCGAAAATTAAGAACTGCTTTATAGTCTTGTTGAAACGGTGTATCAACGGGGATACGGGTGGAATCTGCTAAGTGGGGGGGGGGGGGGGGACTGAGGCTTCATGTTGCACTGACAGCTAAGTCATCAACGCCAACTTCAGTCACAGCGCAGTAGTCCGGGTTGCCACTGTGCCAACGTTACACAGATGTCGGACAAACCCCATGTCTAGAGCTTATCCTATATCTGTACCTCCTGCAAAAATATAAAAAAACCGGACAAGAGTTGGAGACGTAACGGGGTGGGTGGTGGGGAAGAGTGAACTTTAAACTACAAATTATATGCTTGCAATTGAAAGTTGTGGGCCATTTAACAAGAATCGTTCACAATCCACAATCGGAGAGGAGGGAGAGAAAAACGACAAACCTTTAAACAGTGAAACGTTTTTTTTTTTAAAGTTTTGTAAGCAAGTTGTAAACTACAGTGTTTATTTTAATTTTATTTGATGATTTAATTTTATTGAAGGATTGCTAAATAATGAATTAAATTAAACGTTTGCTCAAGGAACTTTTATATATATATATATATTTTTTTTTTCTTTTTTTTTCATTTTTATGGCATTATTGCAATGCGGCGTATTTTACAGTGAAGCGTTGTTGTGTACGGCGTTAACGCTCGCGGCGTTTTACATGTACGGTGTTTTACATGTAACGGCATTTTTACTAACGGTGTTATTCCTGCCGTTTATTGTCGCACGGCGTTATACCCAATTTATTTTGTGACGCTCTTATGATCGAATATACGTATGAAACAGGATCGAAACCAGCGAACGAAACTACAGTACAGTCTTTATTAAATCAACCAAACTGTGCCGAGCCGAGTTTGCTTGTTGCCTTGCATCTTATTTGTTGTGTAAGGACCTCTCTTACTTAGGAAATGAATTTAACCAGTTTAATGGTCCAACCATATTTGGCTGATTACAAGTGCTATGATGGTTGGAAGAATTTCGGTTTATTTCGCAAGGGCCTGTAGTGAATGTTGTGGCTTGATCGAATTGTAAGTATTTGTGAGAAGTGTAAGAAATGTTTATCAGATTTATATAACGTGTATGAATGTCGCTTCCTCTTCCCTTTGTGATTTGTGAGGGCCGAGATCAAACTCAACTTCATTTTTGTTTTGTCTTTAAATGTGTATTTTGTATATTAATATCGTCTTTGTGAATCTGACGATTTATGTTAATAAATAAATAGTAATAAGGAAAGAGTCAATAATGAGAATTGAGATATACGATTGAGAAAATTGTTTCTCACGAAGATTTGTTCATCTTATTGTCACGGATTGATGCCGTTCCACCTCACTTCAACAAACGATGTCGTTGATACAGCTACCTCGGTAGCCTTGTTACTATAGTGTTGCGCTAATACTCCTTGCATATTAACAGTATCACTTCTAAAATACTTCGTGCGCATTTTTTCTGTGTGATAGATAGATAGCTCGCGTCGTTTAAATGCGCGTGTAAAATAAATGAAAACTTATTCAGGGAGAATACTCGCAAACACACGTACACTTTTTCAGTTTGCGCAACCACCAATCCTGTAATGCCCTGTTGTGCGATTGAATTCCGTTATTAAAGTTAAAGCTTAACGTTGCGGAAGCGTATGCTTTTTACTGGTTGTTTTTCCGGTTTTCTCGTTATGTATGTTCACAATATTTGGCTGCTTGGTGAATAATTGCTTGCCCCGATTTGCTTAAAATAATCGCAACCTTTCCACGCGTACGGGGCGAAAGCGAGCAAATGGCAGCTAAGCTAAACACGGCACGGACCGCGAAAGTTAAACAAAGTGAAATAAAGAGCTGCGTATACCAAACGCGCGCCGACAAAATGACGCTGCACGAAATCCAGATTTGTTTGTCATATTTTGTCTTTTATTTTGCATACCAGTAAGTGTGCATGCAGCGTTCTCAGCCTTCGCGTTCCCTGCCAAGCGCCGACGGCTCGCGCGGTGTACACCGACAATCAACAAGTGGAAACCCGTGATTTAACGTGTACGACAACGAAAGGGCATCTGCAAACCAGGGGCGTAAATTCGCGGTTAGCGGAGGGGGCTGCCTATGATTTGATCCTGCCCCGCCCTCCCCCAATGGTTTTTGTCCGAATAATCTGAAATCTTTTTTTTTTTTTTTTGCTATTTGCCACGGGTTATATGAATATTACTGCACTTCGTTATTGGGATTCTGAATCCCTGCATTTACATTTCGTTAGTAGTAACCATTGGGGGGTCCCTCCTTCATGGTCGGGTGTAACAAAAGTCACCCCGGCATTTGCGCCCCTGCCCACAAACTGGGATTTAGTAAAAAAAAACAAAAAAACAAAAAAAAAAAACGTTTAACGTACCTTTTTAAACCTGAATGAGAAACTTCATGTTTGGTGTTGATTGTAGAATTTTCAAGTCTTTTCCAATTGCAGAATTTCCGTATCGATTCCTACGACAGAATTTCAGAGTTGATGACGATTGCAGAACTTGGGTCGGCTGGGCCGTAGCTTGAACGTTTTCATGGAAGTGCTACTGATACACTTAATTCTCCACGCCCTAAAAAATGCAAAGAAGAAAGGGATACAAATTCTGAAATTCACCGCAATATATAAAAAAAAACCACTCGTTAAAAGGTTAACTGCCTTATCAACGTTCTTTAGGGTGACAGTTGCCCCTGCGTCCCCATAAGTCACGGACCTGCATGACAGCGTCGCCTGCAGAAATGAACAAGACGATCTTGACTGGAGGTCCGCCCAAACAAACTGACTGATTTCTGCAAGTGATCCACGGAATTGTGGGACTGGGAGGTTGCTTACGTCACGAAATTCCTAGTATTGTGCCTAAGTGCTCCTAGGCACGATGTGCCTGATGTTCCTGGGTTAGTTCCGGTGAACCCAACGGATGATGTTACCTACCTACACGCGACTGCTTGGAATGTGGACAGACCAATGCGAAAAATAAGAAAACAAAACCCAAGATGTATTAGTTGGCTAGTAGCATTTTCCAGCCGTAAGTGCTTCGAGAGTCAGCGAGACACAGTATATGCCCGTCTGCAGTTTATTCTTTTTTGTTCTTGGGAGTTTTTCATTACGGTTGCAATATTTCTGTATTAAAAAAATGCAGTGGATGATTTGTTTTACGTAGTTAGGCAAAGTCGGTAGCCGGAACTGGAGTGATTGGTCGTAGTTAACTACATGTACTTACAACTACTAGTTAAACTACTGAAATTGTAGTTGACAACTACTAGTTGATTACTTGTAGTTGGACAGTTTTTTATTTATTTTTGTATGCCAACCGGTAATTTTGTAGAAAATAGTAAATTAAAGTGCATTTTTATTATCTTTATTAGAAAATTTGTGAGTTTACAATTATTAGGGTGGAATGTAGAAACTTTTTACGGAATTTCTTTAGCAGGATGTGGACAATTTGCTCTTGGGCATTACTATCACACACAAAAAATTTCATCACTCTGGGGTCAATTCTTGAGGTGCCCCAAGGGCCTTCAAGTTTAACATTGTACGGCAATTGGCGGAACGACAAAAAAGGGAAAAATGGTGATCTGGCTGGTTTTAAATTTAATTTTAACATTATCTCATTTCAAACACTTACGAGACTAAGGAAGCCGTAATTGCCCACCCCCCTAATTTTTGCTCAACAGTTTAAGTAGTAGTTATGGGCCAAAACTGCCTAAATTGTCACTTAGGCCAATTTTAATGCTAAATTATTTCTACGGTTTTTATGAAAAATAAAATTCATTGTAATTACGGCATTCTAACGTAGTTTCTGAGAGACTCTAATGACCTAAATCTTAAAGATTAGATTTTAAAACCGTCAATTCATAATTTTTGCCGTTTTCGCCGCTCTGCTCATTGGCGTATGTCCAAAATAAATGAAGTAAAAAAATAGAACATTGGATAAGGTTGTTCTCTGGTGACGTTACGGTATTTTTACTTTTCAGATTTTGAAAAGTTTTCTCGGTGTCAATTGTAACAACTTTTTTAACCCTTTATTGAGGGTGCCAGAGCTTCGATGACAGGGTATTGAGTCACATCTGTTACTCTTTCTTCACTGGAGAACCATCTATTCCCGGAATGCTCTTTCCCACTCACTCATCCAGTTCTGCTCAACACGTTTAGTCTCAATTCGACTTCACTTCTTTGCATTTGAATCATCGTGTCACGAAAGTCCTATCTTGAATTTAGAAGGCGAAATTTTGCAGTTATTAGCCCATATTAGCAACATATTAAATAAAACAGACCCCTAAGCCCTTCTTTGTTTTCAAGGACGGCCGCCTTGTCAACAGAGTTAGCTAGATATTTTTCCGAGAAGCTTAAGCTTGTTCGGCCGAAATACGGCTAAGCTTAGACTACAAAAATGCTTACTGTTACAAACAAGTATCATATCAAAAACCAAAACTGATAAAAGGGACCGCCAAGTTCCGAATGGTTGGGCCCTTCAAAGGAGTGATATCAACACACTAAAACATTCGCCAAGTTAATTGTACTGACTAATAGTTCGAAGTTTAAATGAAAACTATAACATAGGTAACAATGTTCACATAACGTCCAAAGAATTATTCGGTGCGATTAATTTGGCGAATGTTTTGGTGTGTTGATATCACTCCTTTGAAGAGCAGAATCATTCGGGACTTGGCGGTCCCTATTACGAGTTTTGGTTTTTGATATGGTATTACTTATTTTTTTTTAAATTTTAATTGTGTATTAGACTCAAGTCAACTAGTCTGCAGATGTGTAATAATGCGCCATATTAACAATAGGTTGAGTGGTCATTTCCCCAATATTTTAATTTCATATCACTTCTTTGAGAGGCCGAATGATTCTCAATTTAGTAGCTTCTTTACCAGTTTTTAGTTTATTTTAATTTAAGTTACTTTTTTTGTATTTAGTTCATATCACTCCTTTGAGAGGCCGAACCATTCTCAATTTAGTGGCCACTTTACCAGTTTTTTTGGTTTTATTTTGACATTTTGTTTATTTTTCGTGAATTGCACGTGAATACAATTTCTTTGGCAACGTTGTTTACATTTATCGTGATACGCTAGTGTGTGTCTTGGCACGTACGTCAGCATACACCTTGTCCTTTTCCGAACTTTGGCCGTCCAATGAGAGACGATGCCGACAATACTAACAATGGTTATAACACTACTTTCGTACTTACGCACCCTAATTTTTGTCAGGTGGGTTATTGCTCTCGATTTCTACACAATTTAAGCTTTTGTACCGGATTATTATTTTTCCCCAAGTACCTGAAA
>JAHWFP010145072.1:72529-83661 GCA_023313725.1 Lithobius niger
AAAAAAAAAAACCGGATTTTGGCTGTAACTCCTTAACCGTCAACAAATCAAAAGCATAATGTGAAACAAAAACCTTCGGCACACAATTCTGGACAAGAAAGGTGGTAGACATCTTTCAGGTGAAAGCAACAATTGAACCCCAAAATCTTATTTCAAGTTTACCCCCCTTAATTTGCATGAGTGCTCCATTGTTCGGTAGATTGTTATAGTGACCTTCGGTTTCAAAATACTCTTGCAAGCTTTCTAGTAACCCGAAATTCACATGCTTAGGCTTTTCTGGAAGATGGGGATCGATTCTTTCCGTCAGCCCGTACCGAAATTGTTTAGGGACCGTCTTACACTCATTTAAAGATGAAGTAATGGCGTAGCGGCGAAAGCGTATGGTGATTTTCGTTTTCAAAGTGCTGTTGCGAGCGTTTTAATAGCCAGAAATGGACATGCTTAGGCTATTATGAAGGTTAGGGTTCTATTCTTTCCATCAATCCTAACAGAAATTGTTTAGCTCAATTAGTGTAGCGGCTAGTTTCAATATCAAAGTGCTATTGTAATGCTCATATTTGTATGTGTATCTAAGCTAAACATTATCGGTTATGATTCGTGGAAAGAATATATCCCCACCGTTCAGAGTATCCTATAAGCATGTCCATTTCGGGCGATTAGAGGGCTCGCAAGACCACTTTGAATTCGAAAATCACCATACGCTTTCGCCGCTATGCCATTATTTCTTCACGTTTAGATGGACGTAGGATGGCCCCTATGTAAGTTAAACAATTTCGGTTAGGTTTGATGGAAAGAATATATTCCGTCCTCTCCCCTTTAGAATATCCTAAACATGTCCATTTTTGGTTATTAGACTGCTCTCAAGACCACTTTGAATTCGAAAATTACCACACGCTTTAGCTGCTTCGCGTCTATATCTTCACCTTTAAGTGGACGTAAGACGGTCCCTATCTAAGTTAAACAATTTCGGTTAGAATTGATGGAAAAATTGGACCCCCACCTTTCAAAATATCCTAAGCAAGTCCGTTTCGGGCAATTAGAAAACTCGCAAGACTACTTTGAAAACGAAAATCAACATACGCCTTCGCCGTTACGCCATTGCCTCTTCACCTTTAAATGGGCGTAGGACGGTCCCTAACTAAGCTAAACAAATTCGGTTAGGATTGATGGAAAGAATAGTTCCCCACCTTTCAGAAAATCCTAAACATATCCACTTCGGGCTATGAGAAAGCTCTAAAGAGCACTTTAAAACCGAAGGTCACTATAACAACCAATTGAACAATAGAGCATTCGTGGGGGGTTAACTTGAAATATAATTTTCGGGTTCAATGGTTCCTTTACCTAAAAGATGTATATCACCTGTCTTGTCCAGAATTGTGTGCTGAACATTTTTGCTTCACATTATGCTTTTGATTTGCTGGCGGTTAAGGAGTTAACCGGTTTTATTTGGGGGGGGGGGGGGATTTCGAGATGCCCAAGGATGCGAGAATGTCTTCAACCGGTTTCTTTAAGCTGACCACGTCCTTAATCAAATTCAGCAGTAAAAAAAACTTAATACAAAATTTTGAGTCTGATCTAAAAAACATGCCATTTGGCTGCCGAACTATGTGGTGGAAACACCTCTTATCTACGTACGAACCTCTGTTTAAGGACCAACTCCATATAAAGGGCACCTTTCAGTGTCAAGGTATTTACATACAAAAATACTCCGACATGGAAATAATTCACAAAAGACTGCTTCGATTAAGAATTCTGAATTCCATCCGATGATGAAAAGGCAATCCCGAACCAAAACCCAAAAACAAACCCCCCCCCCCCCCTTTAACGGTATAAAACTGTAGTTCAGTTACAATTTGTTGTTTGTATTTACTATCCCTTGCATCAATCAAAACGTCGATGTATAGTTCGATTTATTTTCGCATTTATGTAATCTTGTTTAGAAAGAATTTTGACATGCATTCACAGTTCGCTGTAGAGGTCTTTTGCCGTATTTTCTGTATGAAGAACCATGTTTTGGCGCACTAGTTTGTTCGTTGTAACGAGAGCCTACTACGGAAAATGAATGACGGTACGCAAACATAGGCATCTGAAGTTTGGTTTGCCGGTTAGGCGATGGAACTAGAGCATATTTCTGAGCCTGTTTAGCACGGCATGGCGTGTTTTGGGGAATCAGAATAATCGATATAAGCCAAGCGCACAATCCACAAATATAACACTTAACTTATCTTTCGATGTGGTTGTTTAGCAGGAGTAATTGGCCGAGCGAATCGAGAGGCCTTAGTACTTCATTGAATTTGGATTTTGTCTGTCTGTGTGGGTTATTCTGCTTGGGACACACGCAGAAAACTCAATTGCACTATTTTGTTCTGATTTGGTTCAAATATATTGGCAAGGGAGCTTTGGTGCATGGAAGAAACTAATTGAAAGGTGAAATTCCCATCCAAATTTGTTAAGTATGAGGGCCGAAATTTGGAATAGAGCACTAGGCAGATATCACATAAGTAGAGCAACGTAGCACTGCCCTGTGGAGCACTGTGGAGAAATCGTGTAAGTATAGAGCAGTGAAACACTGCCCTGTGGAGCACGGTGCAGAAATTACATTAGTAGAGCAATGAAACACTACCCTGTGGAGCAATGTGCAGAAATCACATAAGTAGAGCAGCGAATCACTGCCCTGTGGAGCACTGTGCAGAAGTCACACGAGTATAGCACTGAAGCACTGCTCTGTGGAGCAATGTGCAGAAATCACATTGGTTGAGCAGCGAATCAGTACCCTGTGGAGCACTGGGCAGAAATCTCGTACGTAGAGCTGCTGCAAAGCGCTACCATGTGGAGCACTGGGCAGAAATCGCATAAGTCGACTAGTGAAGCACTGCCCTGTCGAGCACTGGGCAGAAAGCACATGAGTAGAGCAGCGAAGCACTGCCCTGTGGAGCAGTGGGCAGAAATCTGAATATAGAAATTTAGAAGATGAACTAATGTATTATTGTATTTCTTGCCCGAGTAATAGTGATCTTCAGAACTCGGTGAAATGCCTCGTAAAATCGCATATAAAAAAAAACAAATTGGCAAAAGGGCTGCCAAGTTGAGAATGGTTCGGCCATTCAAAGGAGTGATATCAACAGACCGAAACATTCGTTAAGTTAATCCCGCAGACTCTTAGTTCGAAGTTACGTTAGTTACTGAAATGTGGCAGTGTAGTTGTTTGAAGGTTAAATAAAAATTTGACCATTGCTTCTTTCGGTAGCAATGTTTTATACTTTTTTTTTCGAACTTTTTTTCTCGTTGAACCCTAAGTTTGTGTTTTTTTCCGACTTTTTAAAAAAATTTTGTGCATGGCTTCGACTTTTCTTTTGGCACATTACTCGCCTCTCCAAGCTCTTCTAGTTTTCTTTACTAAATGGCAAGAACCACAGACTTTTTTTTCTCCTGAAAGTCTCCTATAAGACTCGGCCAAGAATGAACGAAATGGTGTTTTTTTTTTATGTATGAAAGAAAGGTCAATATTGAAAAACGTAGTGAGTGTGAAAAGGTCAGATGTTTTGCCCGATTTCTCGTCTCTCAGTCAGAGACCGAAAGATCCGCCTCACATTCGTGAAAAGTCTTCCAATATAAATTCCGCTCTATTGCTGTATTTATTTTGTTAGGCAACTAATTGGTTTGGCATGTGTGGGGAAATAAAATTCTTTTGTGCGACTTAGTTGTGTTGTGGTTTTTCAATCCCGTTTTTAAACATTTCTTTTGGTTATTTCGCTATTTTTAACGTAATTAGGGTTTCTTTCGAGTGAGTGGATGTGCCCCTCTTCAAAACGAAACCCCGTCTCGCACCCTTATCGATCGGCAGACCAGAGATATTGAGTTTGGTGGCAAAATCACCCGTGACGTGATGTCTGCAGCGTCATGTTTGGTATTCATGGGTCAGAAGTGTGACCTTTGGCTATGGCCCTGGCTATCCCTGTCTGACGATCTGCCTTGCTTTGTAATAGTGAATAGGGTGACCTCATACATATATATCCATTGTGCAACTTCCCATCTTGCGGTGTAACGCTCAATGGTCTGCAGAAATTCATGAAAACTTTATTTTTAGTCTGTCGTTGACGTAGTCGCAGGAAGAAGAGCGTAAAGCCTGCGGTGTTTGACGGTGAATATGTAGCCTCATGAAAGGTTATACCTATAACGAGGTGGTACAAGTTACCCACCACTTCGTTTTCTCAGGAGTGGTGATCTGTGATGTAAAACAGAATTTTAAAATGTCACTCCTGACGGTGACGACGAAACCACAATGGCATCGAATGGGTACAACGATTAAATTTTCGAAAAAATGTTAATATTTTTGTCTCGTTCACACTACATGTAAAAAAATAAAACATAGCGGTTCGTGGGTTTTGAATATGTTTTTTTTTCTTGTATTGTGAACAAGACAAAAATCTTAACATTTTTTCGAAAATTAAATCGTTGCCCGATTTGACGCATTGTGGTTTGTCGTCACCGTCAGGAGTGACATTTTTAAATTTTATTTTACATCACAGATCGCCCATCCCAAGAAAACGAAGTCGTGGGTAACTTGTACCACCTCGATTACACTTGTCTGGAAATCGTGCTTCATCATTAGCTGTGCCTACACTAAATGCATCGCTTGAAAATCACTTAGGTTAGCCATGCAACCAAGCCAGCGCAAAACTGTTTTACATCAGGGTCCAATTATTTTGTGGTTGAAGGGTTAGGAATTTAAAATTTCACTCCTGACGGTGACGACAAAACCACAAAGGCATCAAATGGGTACAACGATTAAATTTTCGAAAAAATTTTAATATTTTTGTCTTGTTCACAATACATGTAAAAAAAAAACAAAAAAAATATGGCGGTTCGTGGGTGATGTGCCCACCCAGTCGTGGGTTTTGAATATGTTTTTTACTTGCATTGTGAACAAGACAAAAATGTTAACATTTTTTCGAAAATTAAATCGTTGATGCCATTGTGGTTTTGTCGTCACCATCAGGAGTGAAATTTAAAAATTCCTAACCCTTTAATCACAAAATAATTGGACCCTGATGTAAAACAGTTTTGCACTGGTTTGGTTGCGTGGCTAACCTAAGTGATTTTCAAGCGATGCATTTAGTGTAGCGACTGCTAATGTTGAAGTGCGATTTCCAGACAAGTGTAATCGGGAGCTAATGAGTTCAGACAAGTGTAATCGTGAGGTGACCATGTTGTAAACATCGCGTCATATTCCATCCCTTGTCGCAAGGTCGTCTGGGGAATAAGCCGTGGGTTTCGTTTCCTGGAACCAGGCCATTTGATGCAACGTTGCCACAATCTTATTTTACTACATATAAACCTCAATTAATTTGTGGTTGCGTAGGTTCCAGGTAAGTATTCATCCTCTGTCTAGTAAGAAACCACAAAGACATCAAAATTACATTTTCACCTGTTTTTTAGTGACCAAGGCTTGAAGGCTGTAAGATTTAGTCGAGAATTACTCTGTTGCTTGCCATTTTGATGTCTTTGTGGTTTCTCACCTGTCAGGTGGTGAAGACTTAACTTGATCTTATTTTACCAATGAAACGTTAAAAGGCGTCAACTTTCTGGCCGCGCGTGAACCGGCGTTGAGTCAGGAGGCAAAACACGCTATTTCTACCCCAGTTGGCCTTGGCTTGAAGAGGCCATCTGCGATCACGCTTGTGAAAGTCGGTTGTGCGCGGAGGTGCCGCATGCCGGAACTAATCAAAAGCAAAAAAATGTGTCCCTTTGACGAGGCCTAAGTAAACCCACTAAAAGCAAAATGAAGTATTTAATTTTCAGCTCAAGTTAACATTTTGTGTCTTGTTCACAATTAAAAAAATGAAATTCATAATAAAAACACCAAGGGTGGAACACTTATGAATCTTGGCGTGTTTATTATGAATTTCTTGTTTTTAATTGTAAGTATACCACACACTAAAAATTTTCAAAATTGCCAAGATTCGTGGGTGTTCCACCCTTGGTGTTTTTATTATGAATTTTTTGTTTTTAAGTGTAAGTATACCACACACTGAAATTTTGTTTAAAAAAGAAAAAAAAAGAAGCCTGATTGTTAAGATTCTTGGGTGTTCCACCCTTTCTTGTATTTAATTGTGGACAAGACACAAAATGGCAACTTGTGCTGAAAATTAAATACTTCATTTTGCATGCCTAGTGGGTTAACTTAGGCCTCGTCAAAGGGCCACATTTTTACTTTTTGCACTCGTCAGTACTCGCTACCAATTTCTTTGATTGCTGGGCTAATCATAGTATTTTTCCCACCCCGTCTCACATGCATTTTCCGTGGTTCGAACGCACTTCCACCCCCCTTCCCCCGATGGAGTGTTTGTGTTGGAAAGCCGTCATGTAAGATGAGCTGCACTTGTACTTTTTAATTTTCGATGTTGGCTTGCTTTGGTTGCGATTTAAAAGCGTAAATATACAATAAATGGGATGGGAAAGAAAGGTTTTTTCATCAACACCCACAATCTTTGCAAAGATGGCAGGCGTTGATTAAGCAGCCTTGCTTCGTCCTCCATTTTGTATTGCATATAGCCTTTTAAATTGTGACCAAGGCAAGCCAATACTGCCGAAAATTAAAAATTCTTCTTCCAACGTGTAAGCAAGTTGTTTGCGGGTTTTTTTTTTTTTTTGGCGCAACTTTGTTGAATTTGTCAGTCAACCATTAATTCACGAATTGATCAGGGAACTCCATTAATTATGGAATCGCGAGCTGGGGTGGAACTTGTATTACTAACGTGAAACCATGAATTAAAACCTGTACAGCATATGTTGAACAGGTTTAGTGAGTTATCCCAGAAAGTAATTACGATCACATGGGTTCGCAGCCCAGAACAAGAAATGGTTCAAGCGGTAATTTAATCGTGGATACTCCGTCCAGCCCTTTTATGTCGCTCCTGGTGTAATGCAACAATTGGCTTAAAGTATTTTTTAATAATGCATCGTCTAACGAACTGCTTTAGACGCCTTCTCAGCTCCTAGTTACAGCATCGTATATTTTCGAGCAATATAAAGAAAATAGCGATATATTAAAAATGAAACAACACTATTCGCTGCAGCGCCGTGATTTTCATAGCTAAAACGAGATCACGTGACCCATCAGCCTATTGGGTCACGGAAAATCTGGAATGTGGATGCTGTGTTTAGAATGCGCTATCGAAATGGTGAACAGACGCCTTTAATAGCCAAAGCAAAAAAAAAAAAAAACGTAACTTCGTCTGCGAAGAGGACTAACTAGGAAACTTTGTACTATAGTGTCCGCGGCCTATCTTGAGTTCGCCCCAAAACAACACAGATAAGCAATTGTATGTTTTTGGTAGTAGAGTGCCTTGTTGATATCCAAGATGGTTACAAAACAATGGCGGCCGTCGATTAACGCCGCCCCTTCCAGGAAGACGTAGCCGCTCATAAAATACTTATAGGCCGCGGACTCAAGATAGGCCGCGGACACAATAGGGCCTACTATTTCTTTGTCTTATTCCGCTTTGAACTGAAGAAAGGTGCCCTGCCGATAATTTCATTCCATTTGATATGAAATGTCGTTTTGAAGAAAATTTAATTTGAAATATTCGTAATGGGTTTATGTTCAGTGATAAAGTGATTAGACGTTAAAAGCTAAAAATTTTATTACCTGATATTTTGTTGACATGAATGTTTTTACTAACCATCTTCTAGTGTGTAGTTTGCGAATGCTCATGGAGACATTGTTGGCAAATAGTTGGGTTCGTAGGAAATCGTATCGTTTTGGGTACGAGGAGATTGTTCGAGGCTTTTGGACGGTGGAGCTCTTTGAGGGTGAAACGAAAGCTCCTCTCGTGGTTGCCTTGGCCCTCAGAATAAATTGGTAATACAAGTTATCCTGTGTATGTTGTCCTTCATCATTCATCCATGGATTCCATCTGCTCGATAATCATTCCTTCATATTTAACCATGTACAAGCATCTTTCGGCAGAAGTTTCCAACTTATTCTTAAAATTTTTGTTCGAATCTGTCCCCCTCAGTCTCAGATTATGATAGAGTTAAAAGGGAAAAAAAAATTAACTTACTATCTTCCCCCTGCCCTAATAAATGCATTCCTCGCAAAACCAAGTACATACGTCGTTCAGCCATATTCCAACGAGTATTCGTACATAATTTTGTTGGAATCGGTTCACGTGTTTAACTGTAACTGCTGTAAACCATTTCTTTGGCTTTTGGTCAGCCATCTTAAATTTTCAGAAAACTAACTGTTTGAATCAACACCAGGGGCGGATCCAGAATTGTGTAATGGGGGTGCTCTACCAAATTTTTCATAAGAACTCCCCCCCCCTGCTTTTTTATAATAATGAAATTTACAGTCGCACAGGCCTAACACTGATTGAATGTACCAAGCTTTTAGTCATTTACTAGCAGAAAAATTCCGATCTAAAATAAAATGCTTTTTTAATGAAGGTACAAGTCCATCAAAAAAGGTCTTAATCATGTTTAGTGAAAATTCAAACTGGTGACCCCAAAAAACTATTTATGGCAGGTTTTTTTAAGTGACTCGAAAAACGGTTTACGGCCAAAATTAAGCAGTTTCATTTGGATCGCTTCATGTTTGGCCGTAACTGCGGAAGACAGATACAGGAAGCTGACAGATCGTTAATATAAGTCCAAAAGGAAACGTAAATAGGTTTGCATCTGTATTAACTTAATATTTATCTTGTTGGCCGACTTTTTTTTTTGTGGATTTTTTGGGGAGGGGGGTGGTGGCAAATTCTTATATTGCTATTACTTGGTAGCGATTGAGAATGTTGGCTTCCCGGTGAACACGAAAGCACAGCAGTGAAGCTGCCTATTCTACCGTGAGGATAGGGACGCTATGTGGCCTAGATACACCCTTGTAGCCACTTTAAATTCACACGAACAAACAAAGCTAGAGAAGGGTGTCGAAATAAGGGTGTTGACGCTACGTTGTAGATGGACGTAGAGAATGGCATCATTGAGTCGGAGTGGTGGCAGACTTAACGTTTACATGGATACCTCAGTGGCTTCACTACCCGAACCTTTAAAATCATGTGGGTGCATGGGGGACAGACGTAAATTGTTTATTGATTTCATTTTCATCCCTGCAACGCTTAATTCCTAATGTGAAAAGAACAGGAACTGGTACGATCTTCCCCCGGGGAGGGGAGGGATGGAATTGTTACTGATTAACAGCCGTATTCCAGAAATCCACTCAGGTTTGAGTATGAGAGGGCAAATGTGAGTGCAAACATGTAAGTAAGGTAGGTAGGGATCAACAATTTCAGTACAGCCGGAAAACCGAATGCGAGTGTCCTAACAACTGGGGTATTTTCTATAGATGTGTTTTGACCCTTACACTTACCTTTAGCCCCACTCTCACTTGGGTGGATTTCTAGAATACGCCTGAAACAGGCGCATTCCAGAAATCCACTCAAGTCTGAGTGGGACTAATGGTGAGTGTAAGGGTCAAAATGCATCTATAGAAATACCCTCAGATGTTAGGACACTCACGCTTGCATTTGTGGCTCTACTAAAATTGTTGACCCTTACCTTAGATGTTTGCACTCACATTTGCCCTCTCTCCAGTGGATTTCTGGAATACAGCTGTAAGAGTTAAAAAGAACTTAAGAATAAAATCCGTCCTAATTTTAGAAATCCGTCTACACAGTAAGTCGCGAGAACAAAATGGTTATTGAACTACAATAACCATTTGAAGTAATAAATTAATTCATCGGTAGATTTTTAATTTTTTTATTTGTTTTTACATGCTTGCAAATTGTTGGTGGACTTTAAAGCAGCTGTTTTATATTTAGAGCAATTTTTGCAATAATCGAATGAGAACTGGTAAGAAAGTGGCAGTTTTAAGCTGGTTTCAAGTTGTGCAACATTATAGTTTGAAACTATTCAGACTAGTGTATTTATTTAATTTTCAGTACTGGCGACTGCTGGTTTTAATGGAGCGTCGATCGGGCTATTATCAAATAACCGTAATGGCGTTGCGGCCCAGAATAAACCCTGCATCCACGGTAACAAAAATATGGTATAGTTATGCTGCAGTCAATCGGATCATTGAGACCACTGTTGTACGTACTGTGCAATGAAGAGATGGTTGCACGTGTGAGAGACGGAGAATCGCTACATTCCACCACAGATTAAACCTGCATCCACGGTAACAAAAAATTTAAAATTAATTAATTACACTGTAATCAATCGGATTAGTGACACCAATTGCATATATTGTGCAATGAAAAGTCAGTTGCACGCACGAGTAGTGGCTACACGTGTGAGAGGCGGAGAGTAAGAATCGCTACATTCCAGCCAAATTAAACCCTGCACCCACGGTAACAAAAATGTAATGTAATTATTCTGCAGTCAATCAGATTAGTGACACCAGTTGAATATATTGTGCAATGAAAAGTCAGTTCCACGTTGGAGTGGTGGCTACATGTGTGAGAGGCATAGAGTATGAATCGATACATTCCACCCAGATTAAACCTAGCACCCACGGTAACAAAAATGTAATGTAATTATTCTGCAGTCAATCAGATTAGTGACACCAGTTGAATATATTGTGCAATGAAAAGTCAGTTGCACGCACGAGTGGTGGCTACACGTGTGAGAGGCAGAGAGTGAAAATCGGTACATTCCAGCCAAATTAAACCCTGCACCCACGGTAACAAAAAGTGTAGTGTAATTATACTGCAGTTAATGGGGCACCTTAGCACTCGCGATTGCCGCCAGGAGGAGTCGTGTACTAGTGGTCCTTGACTCTCTTCTCGGGTGGAAGCAATGGCTGGCGTTCAGTACGAACCAAGACCGATCGAGCAGCTCAAGCACAATTTATTGCGACATGGAGCTTCGACACATGGGAAAAAAAACTAGATTTGACAGACGAGGTTGAAAGTTACTTCATTCTGATTATTACATGTAAAATATGTAGGGTGGCTACTAAATAAACAGTGACCGTAGGTCAGGAACTAGCTTTTGGGGATAGTTGCAAAAGTTTGTAGCTAGTCGCAATATTCCATGTAAGCTCCTAAATACAAAATACGAGTTAAAATTTGTGTTTAGAATTCTGTCCCATGGGGGGGGGGGGGGGGGGGGGGGGGGGGGGGGGGGGGGGG
>JAHWFP010145073.1:0-28314 GCA_023313725.1 Lithobius niger
CAGAACCTGACCTGTGTTTGCAGTTGCAGTATCAATAATAACTCGGAACGAAACGATTGGTCTTAGCCAAGCTTTAGCCCCCAGTGGTTTCGTCAAAGGCCTGGTACTGTTACTTATTTTTGATGATAAGGTTATTAAACCTGTATGAGAAAAAATAGCCCCACATACAGTTAGTCAATTATATATGACATGATTTTTGCAGAACTTTACTGTCAAGTATTATCAATATATATTTTCAAAATTATGTACCGTATTGTATTGTCACGTGTAACACTGATTCCTTGATACTTATAACGTCCGAAATAACAATAACAACTGACGTTACACGTTGCTCAATACTTTATAAATATTGGTATTGAATTTTCAGCCATTAGATTTATATGACAAAGCTATTAAAGAGCATGTACGGTCAAGCAAGGGAGAATGTGACGCTTGGAAGTATGATGAACATAACATAAAAGCTGAATAATGAAGGTTATGGATGAAAAAGGACGAGACACTGTTTCTAGCATGGCGAGATTCTCCCATCCAGCAGCCTCCAACACCCTCTCACAAGCCAGCACCACCAATAGACTGAAGAAGTTTACCATTTGTTCACAACATTTTTTAACCCATCTAAAGCATTTTTCAAACAAAACATTTTCAACCGTAGCTCCAGCCTTCCTCTGACACCCCCCCCCCTGCGAAATAAGACATCCAACATGGAAAATACACCCTTCCATGAGGTTTAACCTACCCACCAGTAAAAATTTATCAAAATCCTTATGGTACCCGGTTTTATACAATCAAAGGTCAGTGATCTATGTCCTTAACTGCTACAGGTGCCCCTTAGTTTATATAGGTCAATGCTCTAGGCCCTTTGGTAGAATAAAAAGAGATCACGCTGGTACCATCGCAAAGAGTGACAAAAAATATGCTGCCTCCATACATGAATATTGTGTACTGGGCATATAATGTTTTAGCAGTACCTACATTCTCTATCATGAGCAAAATTGGAAAGAATAGATTAAGACTTAAATCACACTCCATCACAGCCAACAAGAAAATATTTATGAACAGTATAAAAAATTGTCTTACTATGTAGGAATGGTTTACCTCTTCATAGCATACTTGGAAATGTGATATAAAAGAATTTTATGATCTCATTCCAAGATGGCGTCTGACACTTAAACAGCTCAGAACTACCGCCATATTTTAAGTGTAACGTCATAAAATTGTAGGTGTTAACCCATTTTTACGTATTTCATTGTATCTTAGGGTCTGTTCTAATTTTCGGTCGTGTTTTACGTAAACAACGAATGTGTTTAATGCCGAAAATTAAATTGAACCCATGTGTATGAGAACTGTGAGCCTCTTGCTAGATCAGAAAGCGAACCAATTATCAGTGTCATTGCCTGCAAATTAATTTTCTTTTGCATTAAAATCTGATAATTCATGACACTTGTGATATCATCCATAATATGAGTCGGCAAAAAGTATAAAAAAATACATTAAATGTCAAAAGTTTTAAATGAGTAAAACATTTCCAGTAGCCACACGTTTACCACTGTACAATACTTATGACTGCAGACTAGCACTGCAGGATTAAATGACAAAAACTATTTGTCTTCTTGTGGCAAGTTGAAGTGGCCAATTGTTTAAATGTGTTTAAACATTTTGTGACATCAACTTGCCGAAATAGGAAAATTAGTTTTTGTCATTCAGTCCTGCATTGTTCGTCTCCAGTCATAACTATTGTACAGTGGTAAACATGTGGCTACTGGAAATCTTTTACTCATCGTAAAACTTTTGATATTTAATGTCACATCAAGTTACCACAAGAAGACAATAGTTTTGTGTTTCCGTGCTGCAGTGCTAGTCCGAGCCATGACAAGTTGAGTGATTCAAGATGGATTGTAAGAATAACTTAACATGAAATAACGCAGTTATAGCAACGTATTGAAAAATATTGCATTAGGCCTACCTGTTATTCGTAGTTTGCGTCTGCCTTGCATCATGGGCGAAAAAACTCTTCTCTCAAAGTCGTCAGACTAGTATTGTAAAGTTTAATAGAACCACCAACAATGCCTGCGAAAGTGTTTGCTGACAACTGAAAAATGAATGAAAGGTAATATCGGTAATAGTTACCATTATTTGAAAAGCTTATCACGTCCTTTTTCAATGATTATGAAGAAAAAAAAGTGGCTATTCGGAAATCACTAAATTTTCACTGAATTTATTAAACTCTGACTAATGTAATACTATTTTTTAATCAAACAACATTCTAGTCATTGCGTAGATACTTTTAGGATTTGCTGCGTTAATATTGACGTTCCTTTGGAAAATTCTCATAGGCTATTGTTTGTGCTAACCTGGAAATGTAATGTATTATTTTAATCTACATAAATTATTACTCATTTCTAACACATGCTTCTATATGTAGAGCACTCTTAGCCTTTCCGTTCCATTACTTCACTTTCCTATAAAGTATTTATGATGTCATCTTGCATTATTATTATTACAAAAATGGTTATTAATTTTCATTTTCTCATTTTGCAAGCGACTAAATATAAATGTTCAAAATATAAAATGCCACCCTTCGGTAACAATGCAGACAATTTTTCTCATCAGCAATGATGAGTACTAAGCCGAATACACGATTTGTTATGGATATAAGGCACTAGATCTTCCGTGTGTATCTGAAGCGGCCTTGTTTTCATTGCTTGCGTTGATCCACTGTTTTTCACCATTTGGGCCACAGCATCAAGGATGCCTAGGTAGTGGCAGCAATAAATAACAGAGGTGTACAATACGAAGCAGCTGTTCAGTGCCGTTTATTTAGTAACCTTACTTTAATATATTTAAGTGAATACAGCATCTTTACTTTTTGAACCTGGCTCGTTTTAAACGATGCACGGATTTACTAAAAGAAAGCATAGGTATAATTTTCGTGGGAACCATAGGAATTATGTTTGCACACAGTCTTCTATATAATTAACTAGTGAAGGTGAATATTTAAAGTACTTACAGAACTGTCAGTAACATTTACATTTGTCAATGTAATATTACGTTTATAGCCAGAAAATACATAATCTCCTAGTTTTGTCACAGGTGGTGCTGGGTGGCTGTTTTCAATATTAATAGACGTGAACGTGTTTGCAAAAGCATAATCACCAATACTGACAATTGAGCAACCAATGATATCAAACATGTAGTGTACGGCTAAGTTTGCAAAGGCATAATTGCCTATCGTATGAAGAGAGCAATTGACGATTGATACAAGCCACAGTTTAGGCAAATTTGCAAAGGCGTAGTCAGCGATTTCTTCACATTTTTCGTTAATAATATGTATCCCTATCAGATTTCTTGCACGCGGAATAAAGTCAATTGTTTTAATGTGGTTTCCTTCTAAGCCAACAAAGAACAACGTGTCTTCCATACCTGAAAAATAACACAATTTATCAAATATAAAATTTGTGTGGATGAAAACGGATTGCCCAAATAAAATACATTAGGAAGTTACTTAAACTTTAGTGGAAGTATTCTGTTCATAAAATTATGTCTGTTAGCCTTTTATTAGGACGTGAAGTTAAAACACATGATGATCGGCACATTCTTAAGACACGGTGCAGAGATAGTACACATCACTATGTACCACATACGTTTCCGTAGAACTTTTGTTCTGGTAGAACACGTTTTGCGTGTTTTTTGGCTCATAAAGTATACAAAATATGTACAGAAAGTGCCTAACACTTTCCTAAGATGATGAACTGGAATGCTATAATGTCCACTGTCCGTACTCAGTTTCTTCAGAGTATATAGTAAACCATGTCCCCCATATATCCCCACTATCAATTTTGTGGTTGCAGGAACGCAGTTAGATGGCAGTCAAAAGTGCTGTACATGTTGCTTAGGTTTTCCTTTCAGGTAGTTGTGGTTGAATGCATCTTCAAGTGGTATTAACGAAGTGCTAAAATCATCTAGACACACGCTAGTGAGTAGCCGCCAAGTAACAGTCGATCATCCCATTGTAGACATCCGATTGTTACAAAATTGATTGTTAATGATGAAAAAGCGGCCTCTCTAGCAGTGTCTGTTAACTGTAAGCAACTAAAAGCATATTTTGGCATGTTCAGGGTAAATCCTCATGTAACAGAAATCTTTCAAATTATGTTAAATGTAATGGGAAAGTGCAGGGATAAAGACAAACTGAAAGTTAAAGGCTAAGTGTCCACCATTCATACAGAGAAAGGTTTTTATGTTACTGACTAACTAGTAACTAGCTAGTAATGCTGGCCCTATGTTAAATCCGATAGACTCATTGCTCATGGCTAGCGCAAAATTGAGAAGGCCTGCGTACCTGAACTTTTACATGGTGATCTGAACATTGTCCTTTTGTTGGTTTGGGGGTAGTAGGGGTCAGGATAAATGCGCGGGAGGGTTTTGAAATTCGGCACCAGAGAATTTAAATTTCGTTTCTTTTCCAAGTTACAACCAAAGATTTCAAGCAACAATGGCTTGAACAATCAACACTGGTTCTTAGATTATTAGTAAAAGCCTGGACGAACTAAAAAATGAACTGTATCGAAGGACAAAATAAGGAAACATTAATGTTGCCGTGGATTGCGTAAGAATAAAGGGATGCACGTTAGAAGATGGTTACGAAACAAAACGAGCATCCACGAGCTAACGGGGTGTTTGTTAAAAACCCAAAAACAGCGACCTTTCGGGGTTTCTGCGTGACTAAATGTGAATGAAATCTTGAACAATTAAATGGAAGGTGCAATGATAAACAAAACAACTTAAGGGGATGCACTGGTTGAGTGAGCGAAGCGAACAAAATCAGCAATTGTTCGCCAGTGTGCGCAAAATGGGATTGAGGCAACTTAAGCATGTGAAGAATGGTCATACAATAAACTGAGCCGTGTACATTTGGCAAACCTAACAGCTAATTGGCAATGGTAAATTTGAATATTATAAATGTAAACATTTATAGAAATAAAGTTCCTCTAGAAAAACGGTATAGTTGAAGATAAGACGGCGTAACCTTATGAACGTTCACAGTCCTATGAAAGTTATGATATCCACCCAAAACCAAAACTGGTATAAAAACCCGCCAAGTTTCCAAAAACGATCGGCCTTTGAAGGTAGTGATATCATTCAACCTGGGAAAGGCCTTCAATGTCAATCCTATTAGCCAACTCAATCGCACAATATAATACTCAGTACGTTAAATGAAAATGTGAAGATTGCTACAGCGATTAGCAATCTTCAATTTTTCATTTAACTTTCAAACTATTAGTCGGTGCGATTAACTTGGCTAATAGGATTGACCTTGGTGCCTTTTGCGGTTAAATGATGTCACTACCTTCAAAGGCCGATCGGTTTTTGATAACTTGGCGGGTTTTTATACCTGTTTTGGTTTTGGATGGACACTTATGACACTACAAAGACTACTTCTTTTACCCATACAAAAAGCCCAGTTTATTTATCATCTTGGCGTTATCAAATTTCACTACAATTTTAGGCGTACAATTGTATATTTGCTAAACTGAAACACCAAATGTGTTTTAAGTAAAAAGAATGAATATCACAGCTCTCCATTCTCTTATTGTTAGCTTAAAACACTGTAGCACCCGAGTTCTTGCAGAATACTGGGACTCATGGCTTAAACACTGACAAAGAATAGCTTATCATTTTAAATTCATCCTAACGTAAAATTTTACGAGAATGTCAATGAGCTACACCTTAAGTTAAAAATTCATAGGCGATGAGATCCCTCCCGAGTCCTAACCAATCCGTAAAGGTGAAGTATCCATCCACGTTCGTCCTGCACAGGCAAATTTGCACTGCTAATTAAATGCCTCCCACGTTATGTGCTCCAGTTCCTGCATGCATTCACACTGACTACTTTTATGGGAATGTCATCATCCTCAGATAAACCAAAAAAATCAGGAGATCCCACCCCAGTACCAATAAGTCATTACTGTATAAAACTGATTCATTTATTCTATGTGCATTATTGGCGTCATGACACAACCCCGAATATTGAACTTTAACGTACCCAAGTTACATGACAATACAAGGCGGATTGAGGAAGAGACATTCCCTAATTCCTCTTTGTTTTTATTGTTTACCCAACATGGCTATCGGACAATGCCAGCAATGCAACTGCTCCCTTTACTGATAAACAGATAGCAATTCAGGAACACTGAATGACACTGAACCAAGCACAATTTGCCAGCATTCCGGCAGGAGTTTTAATATATTGTGTAGTCTGACCTCGATGATGGAATTGCATGGTAATTTCATTGTCTGGGAATCTAAGATTGCTATGCGAAATTATTGCATCATTAAAGTCTCAATTACCCATTGCAATAATTTGCCCCATTTGGCCCTCTCTTGTTCTCTAGATTGTATCTATAATTCACCCCTGAAACATGTAGTTTGAGTTGATTATTCATGTCTTGTACTCGCATTACTAACATTGCATCAACGAAGGTGTCAATAACCAACCACAGTAGACCGGTGGCGGACTGAAATACTTGCCTTTGAATACCCTTTCCTTCCCCTGTATTACACGACAAACCTGAAATTTGCATGAAGCCTGAGATACCTTGCTTTGTAATTAATAAGTGTTGCAAATTTCGTTATTAGCGGCCGTGCTTATTAGAGTTCGTTTACGAACGAGAATTTCAGAAAATTGGACAGAAGGGGGAGGCGTAGGCGGCGGTGGAGCGGCTAACAATGTCAAAATGTAACAATGCTGCAACATGTAACAATAGGGTAACAATAGGCGAGGTGCACAATAACGGATTTAGCTTAATCGAACAAGATGCAACCATGGTTGGGTGCCGGGAAACTAACATTGTCGTGCAGCATTTTTTACTGAACTGTCCACTGCATCATCTTGCAAGTGGAGTGTTGTTTGGCAAGATTGGTGGTACTAAGTAGCTTCAGGCATTGCTGCAGACTTGTAGTGGGAAGCAGTGTGTTAGGAAGTGGTCCGCAATAGCGTGGTTTGTACGTGCAACTGCTATCCAGCTGTGAACTCGCTAGTAGGGAGTAGGAGTATGCATTGGCCTTCTTGTTGTAGTGTGGTTTGTGGTTTTGCAAGTGATGTAGTAGGTTGGCTCTGTAGTTTGTTCTGTGGTTAATATTGGTATAGTTGGCTCTGTAAGTTTGTAGAGTGGGCTCATGGCCATGGGCCGAGGCCCCAATTAATGACGTTGAACATTGTTTGAGTAAGCTAGCTCGTTGTGGAGAACCAAAATTAAATGGTCAGAATTTTTCCTTAAATCTTCAAGTTTTAAACCGTAGGGCGCGAAGTCTTAAATTTTGAGGCCTGCGGCTTCAAAATTGGGCGGCCGACATGACTGAGTGACTTATTTACTTTTTCAATGCGGGTTTTGGGAAGACAGTTGAATTATTTCCGCGATTGTTGCCACGATACTGAAACAATCCAGAATCAACTACTCATCGAGATGACGCGTGCTAAATCGTGAAATATGCTAATGTGTTGCTAATAATCATGGGACAAACCTTCAGCGGAATTTTAACATAAGTATAGATTTCTAATGTTCCGTTATTTCGAAAACAAAAATCGGTGGACAGTGGACACATTTCAAATGGAAGCGAAAAAAGCCAACAAATTGACTGAGCAAAAAACGGTTTTGCCGTTTAGAAGAAAAACATTAGGGCTTGTATCCCCATACTCACAGCCCTGACGGTACACGAATAAAAACGGATTAGAGTTCACTCGAACGCAACGAACTATAAGATAAAAAATGCATACACAAAATGAACACAAATTATAGTTCATATTATAGTTCGTTGCGTTCGAGTGAACTCTAATCCGTTTTTACTCGTGTACCTTCAGGGCTGTGAGTATGGGGATACAAGCTCTAATGTTGTTTTTTCTAAAAAAAATTAATTCAGTGTTTAATTTGGTTAAACGATTTCAAAGTTTGACGTTTAACTTGTAACTTCATGTTGAGGCTTACATAACGGCAACTACTGATGTTCTTGATTAAAATTACTAGTATTATGAAAGAACTTATAAAATGTTAGTATCTCTTTGAAAAAGTTTTTTACGTATACTGTAAGCCAATCCTAATTTCTATGAAAACTTCCCCAGAGCAAGCAAGATGCAGGATAATGCAAGAGGTCCCTGCAAATCCAGCCTCAATCTGTGAAACTGATAAAATATCTGATATGAACTACATGCTAAAGAATCCCATCTAATAATGGAACCACATCCATTAGGAAAAATATCTCGTTTTATTAGCAGAGTATTCGAAATATGATTTTATTCATCTATTAACAACTAGACGTAACTTGTTATTTAGTACACACTAAAAACAAAACAATTATTTTTTGCAGATGTTTGGACACAATTTTTTGGCGCAATTTCTAACAAACATCTTCTTGTTTCCTAGACTCTTTACTCATGTTGCATATTGATAGCGTCGTATACTTTCAAACTTACCTTTTAACACATTTCTGTCTACTTTCTCTAAAGAATTGTTGATAAGTGCTACAATATCAAACGTAGCATTTCCAAAAACTCCATTCGGTAGTAACTTCAACGTGGAATTTTTAAGAAAGAAGAATCCCATAAACAAGCCTGCAGGGTTCTTCAGCCTTGCAAAAATAGCTTTCAACTCTTCCGGTGATGAGATGTTTGTACAATTGATCCCATTAGTAAAACTTGTTTTGCCACGAAATATCTCACAAGGGGATGGATCCCATTCTTCTGGTGAAGGTGTCCTGTAAGAAGGATAAGGCTTTCCGTATTCATCAAAATCTGGTTGAGGAGTCGTACTTTGCACATGTTCAGCTATAATTCCAACGTCCAGTGCCATTAATAGGCATAAAAACCTGAAACGTCCTAGACCTGGAAAGAGAGAAATTTCTGAGAATTCGTTCTGGGGGAAGGGGGCACTGAGGCCCACACTCTGGGCTTCAAACCGCACAAGACGTTGTAGGTGTGATCCAACTAAATTGAACGAAGCATTTCGCTGCCACCTACGTTCCTTTACGACGACTTTAGCACGAGTAAGACATAGAGATACAGAAAAAATTCCTAATGTTTGACTGACTGCCATTTTGGATAGGCTCATCGTATCGAAGCTATCGTTGCGGCAATTTACTTGCCTAAAGAAGACCTTTCAAACACGGTAATCCTTTACCCCCATTCCATTGAAAATTTTTAAGTTAGGGCCCATGCCCCCCCCCCCCCACCCAGTGGGGCTGGCGTAATGCCGGTTGTACGAAAAGGTAGATCGTTTAACCAAACTTATATTTCCAAAGTTTTACTATTTTCTTTCAACCTTATAAAAGGCGGGAGTGTGTTCTCAGACTTTTGGTACACCTTGTATTATACTTGTACCTTGTAAACTGACAGTGTGGTTTTTGGTATCCACGTGTTTCGCCACTGCGTAGCTTAAATTTTTTTTTGCTATGGCCCCGCTATGGTCCGTTTTTTCTTACGCCTAGGGACCTTCCACATTTGCCTACATAAATGGCCGTACTGTCTAAACAAGTGATGCAATATATCACGAACAAACAAAAAATCAGACGGTTTTTGGAAGCCTATACAATTAATGCAAACAGTGTGAGAGCAATGAACGTCATCAAAAATTTCCAACAAATGGAAAGCTGGTAAACATTGTTTGGGTCATTACCAATAACCCAAATGAAGAGTTGAGTGGTCCAGTGCGTTGTTTTTAAGATGGAGGATAGCGTTGGAACATTTACCTAAAGTGTGTAGATCATCTGGTGTTGTTTATTGTGAGTATAAGGTGGAAAAGTGTACATAAGTTTTTTTAGGATTCGTAAGCTCTCATTTGGCTCATTTGTGATGTAATTGTCCTTTGTACAGGTGACCAAGGGGGAAAATTATCACCTGAAAAGTTAATACTCTGTGGATTTTTATTACCGTGTAGTGAATTGCTGTCAAGAGCGAAACGTGTATGATTTTAAGTTTTTAACCTCTACAACCACATACAAATTTGAAGTATTCACTAAACTTTTGTCAATAGGTACGACGATTCTTGGGATCGAGGAAGGCAGCCTTGCAGGTTTAAACAGCAGCCTAAGTCTGCACACGCGCAGAGTAAAGTAATGGGTACACCGGCTGTTTGTGATAAAGAACCGTTTCGTTCCGACCTCGCTTGCTAGCTTATTGAAACTTGGTTAATAGAAAGCAAGCTTCAAAAAACGATGGTAAATGTATAAAAACCCAGCACGTTGATTCACCATACAAAAAATGTACGAGATATAAAAAAATGCATGATAAGTTAATAGGTTTGCCAATACGGGAAACAAACTTTCGTTAACTTGCAATGTATATTTTTATTCTCATTGCCTTTTGTGGCTAGAATCAAAGTATTGGGTCTTTTGAATTGGTGGTCATTTTGATTTGATCTGCATGCTTTTGTTAGCTATTGTAACACATTTTTCTTGTAGTGAGCTGATAGTTTGCTTTCGGCTATGTAAAGATACCATGAGTATTTATTTTTACCATACTGTTTTAAAGGTGGAGAGGCTACGTAGCTCTTGTAACTAGTGTTAATAACCACCATGTTATTCTCATCGAATATTCCCATTATTTTGGGACAATGTATTTAAAAAAGCTAAATCAGTAAATGTCGAGTTAAAAGAAAGCTTGCATTGCAGTTGCTGAAATTGTAACCGCAGTAGGCTTAATATAATTCTAAGCCATTATTGGTGATTCCTACATCCTCGTAATTTCTAGATAATTCGTACCTATTCTTTAATAACCCTACTAATTATTTGATAACTAGCTGTACCTCTGGCGTACCCCCGTCTAGCCGGTTCCCGCATACCTATGCGAAATACTTTACCGAGCGGCATGAATTATTACCGTTTTTTGCCTCTCAGTCCTCTTTTTAAAATGTAATGATGCAGGAGGCAACAATGAAACAAGAACGGACAGTGCAATATATCCGCCACTGCAGTACTGAGAGCCGATCTCTTGCACTAAAATAGCGGATATGCTCTCAGCAATAAAATGGCTGATGCATTCTTGATTATTATAAACCGGCAATGTATAAATTTTAATAAAAAACGTTAAGAAATAGTTTTTTTTATTTAAGTGTCAACAACCACAGCAAATAAAAAAATCCGTGAATCATAGCCTGACATTTGAAATTGTATTAATGGCACAAATCAAAATAAAAAATAATAAAAACAAATATTAAACAAGTATTCTTTATTTAAATGTCACGAACCACAGTACCTTAACAAGTGCATTATGCGTTTTAAGACTTTAAAAATGCTAGTTGGCTAATTAAATCATTTTACAGGCTACTTAAAATTGAAAATAACGTTGGAACCCTCATTAAAATAAATGGCTCCACCAGCAAACATGTGTCCTAACTGGTCTTTATTACTATCATCATCTTTGTTTGCAGCATCTTCACCTAAAAGGCCATTATTGTCCTGATTGTCTTCATCACGGTTACTGTTTTACTTAGTGATGTACAGAGCGTACGACTGCAGGTCACGGCTCTCGAATAAAGAATTTGAATTTGAATTCATCACGGTTACTCGCAAGTAGTATAGATCCTTAAACTCCGTAACTTGTTTTGCCGTAAGAAAAATGAAACAAAAAATATGACTCCGCCCGCAATAATCACCGAGCGCGAATACCCACATTTACCGAGCGCGACCAAACGCAGCTAACAATACTCGTTGGACTGAAAGGCAAAACTGGGTAATAAAATTATTAGGGCATCACTCACTTTCCTCCTGCTGAAATCCAAACAATGTCTCGACCCTGCACGTCTCGACATTGTTAGCTCTCAGCATTCGGAAAACGGGTAATACCCTACACATGAAAACGACGCTGAGGGCACAACCGTTCAGACTGTCGGGTGCTCGCTCTTTTTCTTTGTTACGGTGGAAAGAATGAAGAAGCTCGCCTTCTTGCTGATTGTTACAGGGCACATCGCTGAAACTATTCAAATCGGCTGTAATAGCCAGCATTATGGAAGCAGTATTTTGTTTGTTACTAATTGTTACACACACTCATTGTTACACACATTGTAGGTCGCTCACCTTCTTTCATTGTAGTGCATGATGATTTTGCAAAGTGCCTGCCAAGCATATTATATACAGCATGGGTCAGAAGTCCTGAACTAGGTGGGCCTACATGGTATAGGCCTATACAGTGTAGGCCTATACGATGTACGCCTGTACAATATAAGGCCTAAGATGTGCAAATCAGCAATCCATGAGCAAAATATGCACCTAATGGGAGTAGGAGTCAGTATTCGAAACCAGGACCTTCCTCTGGGTGTTGTATAGGCCTATACCATAGGCATATAGACTGTGTAGGCCTATACCATATAGGCATACCTGGTTCAGAACTTCTGAGACATACTGTATATAGATAGATTCCTACTAATTTTTCGTAATTCTCGCATCTTCTAAATCATTCCCGGTAAATTATTCTTAGTAATTCTTCCTATTTGAAAGTATAATTGCCGGTCAATTCGGGTAATTCATCAGTAAATTCGTAGTAAATTCGGGTAATTTGGGTAATTCTCATTAAATTCCATTCGGTTTTCTTTATTTCCTATAAATTTCTCGGAATATTCCATAATACGTAGTAATTCAGGTCGGAGCAATTCTTATCAATTCTTTGTAATTAATAGTAAATTTCCGTTAATTCTTCGTAAATCCTGGTAGTTCCTGTTTATTGCTGTGATTTTTTTATAGTTAGTAGTATTTCTGCTTAATTCCTATTAAATTTTACATAAATCATAGTTACTTCCAAGTGTTTCATCCACTATTCCTATTACATTCTTCATGAAATTCCTTAGTAATTCATAATAAATTCTTCGTAAATTTCTCAGCAAATTTCAGGTCATTCCCTAATAATTCGTGGTAATTCTTATTAATTCTTCTTTAATACTTAGTTATTTTTCCTAACTTCTAGTAATTTCCTGGTAGGTCCAATACCGCCTATCCATGTAAATTCCGTGATAATTCCTATCAATTCTAGTCCAAAGCTCCCGTAGTTTCCGTTCAATTCCTTATAACTTTCCGTAAATTCTAGTATTTACTCTTAATTCGCAGTAATTTTTATGGAATTCAAGGTCAATTTCTGGTAATTCCTAATCAATTCTTTGTAATTTTAAGAAAAATTCCCATGTTTCCTTAATTTTCAGTAATTTTCCTGATAATTGATCGTATTTCCCGTTAAATTCCGTGCAATTTTCGGTCCTTTCTTGGTAGTTCCTATTAACTGCTTTTAATTCTTCAAAGGTTAGTAAAGATAGTAAAGCCACTTTATTCTCATTAAATTTCAAGTAATTCCCAGTCAATTTTAGGTAATTTCTCCATAATTCCTAATCAATTTTTCTTAAAATTGTGGCACGCAAAGGAATTTCCGTACAGTTGGGAGAAGAGACACTCAATTTCTGTTCCTGTCGGAATTAGCTCAAGGAAAAAAATGCCTTCCTAGTTTTAAGTTCATTTAAATGCTAATGCTTACAAATTGACATATTCTTGGAAACTTTGCAGCACAAGGGATATTATTCACACATGTTTATTAGGAAAAAACCTGCACAGCTGTACTTTATAACTTTCGTTTTACGCAAAAGTAAAAAAACGACAATAGTTTATCGACAGGCCAGACAGGTGCAGGCCTCAGTACGAATGGCTGTTGGTATTAGCTACTTTGTTTTAGAATACGATGTCTGACAGAGGTGAAGCAACTAATAAGAATCAAAATATAACCGTTTTAAACAGCAATGAGAGTGATGTTGTTTTTTACTCACATGATCATTTCCGCACACATTTAAACCAATATATAAAAAAATTTAGCAAACCGATTGTCCAAAGTTTAGGCAAAAATATGTGGCTCTGTCTGTCCTAGAGAAAGTTGAACTTACCTAATACACACATTTCTGCAGCCAAAAATGAATATTCTCTCTATAATGTTTCTAGTTCTCTACGTATGCTTCAATTATATAACGAGCCTAGTCATCATAACAGGATATGACGAATATTGCTGCATTAAAATGGAAAGGATAAAAATTGCAGAAATTCAGCATAACCCTTTTTGTCGGAGCCGTGTAGACCATATTGGTGATGCATAATGCGTATTCAAATTTATGTTCACAACCAATGTATAAAGCAACTACCACAAGGTCTATTACGTGACCGATGGTTCAAAAGAAAAATATTCTCACAGAAACGCGCACTGCTTTGCAAGGCTATTCTAATTTTTAACTATCAAATGCAGAAATAAAAAAGCGTGTTTAGATTCTGCTTTTGCTGGGTTACGTTTTCTGTAAAGTAGAGCAACCGTTCTTGTGCCAAAACCAAAAGCTGACTACTATTTTCCTTTAGTTAATAATGTATCTGAATAGTTAATACATGTGATCTCGTTAGTGTCGTTCCCTTAATTCAAAAAATCTTGTTCACAATCACTGGCTCTTTCAAAATTCCTTCCAAGGTTTCATGTTTTGATTTTAGAATTTTTGTGAGTTTTTTTATTTTTTAAAATCTTAATAATATTAATCTACATGACTAAGCTCGTATTATTTTGGTTTGTTTGTTTATGTGTGTTCTCGACAATACTTATTGTATTGACGTCCGCAGTGGGAATCTCCATAAACTTTATTCTATTGAAGTCCGCAGTGGGAATCTCCATAAACTTTATTCTATTGAAGTCCGTAGTGGGAATCTCCATAAACTTTATTCTATTGAAGTCCGCAGTGGGAATCTCGATTATCTTTATTCTATTGAAGTCCGTAGTGGGTAATCTCGGAGGCTTGGGCCATGGGCGATAGGCGATGGGTGACTGGTAATGGTGGTGCCTAATTTGTACGGTGCTTCAACTGGCAGATGTAGTGACGTCACAATATTTTCATGCAAACAGGCAATCACAAAAATATTCTATAAAATTGGCATATATTGGGGGCTTCCCAAGTATTTTTAAAGTTTAATAACAACATTTAGTTGAAGGTAGGTGAGCACACGTCCCTATTCCTTCTCTGCCTGATTATCTGTGACGTAACGCATCTTTTCTTATATATGCATAGCAGCCTAAACGCAGCAATGAAAAAATATTCTCCCTTTTTTAGGTGAAACTTATTTCCGGTACAGTATAGGAACAGTTCGTTAGCCAAAATATACGATTTATACAGTATACAAATATTAGTTCTGAGGGCAAACGAGATTCAAACAAGGTCAAACATCAAACAAGGTTACAAATACATAACCAAAGAAGTGGGAACTAAAAACAAAGTATATTATACCATTTTTAGTCTTCTGCACAGGCCAAACGGCTGAGAAGACCGTTGACTTTGTCTGTCTTTCCGTCTGCCTGTGGCTTTTTTCAATTTCAAAACGGTACCACATAAAGACAAATGCTATTCAACATTACATTTAGCGACCAATTAGTAAAAAAAAACATGGCAAGTTAAAACATCGTTGCTTCCTTATAGCTAACAGGTTTTCTCGACGTACCTTAATGAAATAATAACATTTGATCGTCGCATTTAAACTCTACAGGAATACACGTACGAAACATTAAAAAACAAAATGATTTCATTAACGACACGTCATACGTTAGCTTTATTCAAAATATTCTTGACACCGTGTTGTAGTATTGAACAATCCTACTCTCAAACCAATATTTCCTTAACCACTACTTACGAAATTAAAATGGCAGGTAAAACAATTAGGCTGTAAATCACGTTTCCAAGGTAACATCAAGTCACAGCACGTATTGTATAAAAGAATAAGTCTACTTTCGAATCCAATTCTCCGTTACGTGAATGTTACGAAATTAAACGCCAGTTAAAAATTATGCCCAAAAGCTGAGAATTATACCTATCTAAAAGCAGCCCTATAAGCTAAGACATTTTTAACTTGTAATTGTGATGGTTACTTTTAGATTATGTAATAGAGAGCGTTTTTGCACTGCGTGATGGAAGAGTGCGCCTCAACATTTTCGAAAATGGCAGAAGTGCACGTATTCCGATTGGGAATAGGTAGTTACTGGAGCCACTTGTTTTGTGTATATCAGTAGAGATTCATTTCACCCACAAATTTAAATATGTTACGGTTTTGTTTTACAGTAGTTACATGGAGACAAGCTTCATAATATAAATGACACATTCAACAAAGTGCCCTCCTTGCCTTCTGCTTCCAATCCAACATTGCTGTAGCGATCAGAACAATATCGGTAAGAAATCCAGTTAGTTTCAAATGTAAAAAGTATTATATAAAATCGAATTTATAAAAAAAAAAGGAAAATGTTCCGATTAACGGCCTTTTCAACTTCTAAAGTGATCTCTGGACCGAAAGGGTAAATTTTAGTAGAAAACTTCTGGGATTTTTCTATGTCACAATCAACATGAGCAAATACTAACAGGCGCATTTTGAAATCTCTCTTTTTTTCCCAGTGTTTCGGCCTGAGACCAGATATGTATTGGAAACTTCCACCATATGAGGAAAACGTCAAACTATTAAGCTTGTTGCACACTACTCTGTTCTGTTCCGTCCCGTTCTGACGTATGACGGCAGCTGATGGTCCAGCGCACATTGCCTTTTCTTAAGCGTTTCAGTTGGCACCGCCTTTAAATTTTATGGCGCCCAAATTTACAATGCAAATGAAGAAGGACTTGTAGTGCCATTAGGTAGGTAATTAAATAGAAAGTCGTAGTAAATTAGGTATTAATTTTTTGTGTTCGCGCATGATGACATTTAAGTCCAGAAGGCAACTAAAATAAGTTCAAAACCATATTTAGTAAGGTAATGGCATTGTGCGCAGGAGCTTGATGGACGACGACGGGCGTCAACTGACGGTAAGGGAGTACAATTCCCCGATTCGATCAGTTTTTTACTGAAAGGATTCTGCCTCGACAATCCCGTTCGTCAGGCAACGGATCGTCGCAGAACAGGACGGAGCATTATACTCAGTACCTTAATTTACAAAAAAAAAAACTAGTTGACAGAGCGACTCACAGTAAAGACAAAGAAATATTTTTAACATAAAGTAACGTTCGCAGATATCGGTGTTGCATGTTCTTACTGTTTCCTTAAGACCATGTGTGAAAAATATGGAGTTAAGCACAAAATAATTATGAAGGGGGAAAAACCGCTGAAGGATTTGAGTGAGTAACTATTCATGAAACATGCCAATGAACCGGATATTGTAGCAGTTAGTTAGACTCGTCCAGCTATTTCGCTTTATCCTGCTTCACTGTGCAGTTGAAAATGGCATTAAGTCTACCGATGTCATATTTCCAGGAGAAAAAATATTCACATAAAAAATTAAAGGCATCAAATATGTGATTTAATTAAATTTCCTACCGCTATCATTATCCAAACTCCCAGGGAATTTAGGCTTAGATGAATCCATCCACATTAAAGGAACTTTTCCCTATGTCTTCAATAGGTCCGAAAATTATAAACCTTATGGCAAGATTCCTTATCTCGATGATTTTGACCCGAACGGTTTTTCTAGCGAAGCTAAAACAAAATTAATTTTCGCAGTGAACACAGAGCGAAAAATGTAATGTTTGATTTTAAATACGAGTTGGCTCAATATTGTTGCAATAAAGTAAGAGTTTCAATGGTGTGCAAAACAGTCAAATGCATATCAACAGCCATGTTAGATGACAATAAGCGGTGCCGTAAATTTACTACTCTATTCCCTGTGTTCGCATGTTGACCCTACTTTATATGGAAAATCGATTTCCAATTCTGGCAATCGAAACTCGTACAGTAGTTATTTAGAAACTCTACCGTCCAACAGTACCAATGCTAGAACCAACCGGATCCCAGCTAAAAACCTTCGCCGAAACATAACAGACGAAATATCGTCTGGACAAAACATCATGTGGTCAAAACATCTGCACAGAAATTACATCGCGACTACAACATCGTGAACAATAAAAGCGTGGACAAAATATAGCATGGTTAAAAGATCGCGGAATAAACATCACAAATAAAAATATTGTTGCTACTTAAAATATTTAAATAAGTTATTAAACTTCCACCTTCACCTCTAGAGAATTAACAGGACGGAAAGCAAAATTAAGCAGCGCTCTGTCTTAAATAAGTACAGATGCAAACCTATTTAAGTTGCCTTTTGGAGAAAATGAAGGAACTGAAAAGGATGAAGAAGGAAATTCAAACGTAGATGCAGAAGAAGATGTTGATAGCATTGAAGAAACTGAAAAAAAAAAAGGAATAAAGACAAAGAATGGAAAAAAGTGGATCTTCTTATTATGAAAACTGATAAACAAAATGCAAAGATAACATAATTCAAGAAAACAATTGAAGAGATTAAAACAATAATAGAATACTTAAGAAAAGGACACAAAGACCTAAAAACTAAAAACTTAGAACTTAAAAACAGAATATGGTAACTGGAAACAAGGATGCAAGAAAAAGAAAATAAAGAAGTGAACTACAAGATGATAGAAAAAAATTAAGTGAAATTCAGAGAAGCACAACAGAACGAGAACAATACGACAGAAATCGAAACTTGGAAATCTGCCAGCTGGACTGACTTGAAAATGAAAAAAAGTGGAGAAAGTAATTGAAACTCTGGCAAGAAACTTCAAAATTCCTTTCAACCATTATGAGATAGAAGTGGCACACAGTATACCAAGCAAAAACAAAGAAAAACCAAGCATACTACTTATTCATTTCAAACCAAGATAAAGTTAAAATAAGTGGTTGGAACAAAAAAGAAGAATAGTAACAAATGACAATTTGTACAGAAATGGAAATGTAAAAAGAATTTACTTAAATGAAAATATGACTCTGCACACAAAAATACTCTTCTGGAAAATAAAAAAATGTTTGCAGCACAAAATGATTATAAGTATGTGTGGTTTAAAAACGGAAAGATCATAATGAGGAAAAATTCTGATGTGAGGGAAGTGCAAATAATAAGTGACGAACGTGATCTATTTGAAAACGCAGTTGTTTCGAGTATATAAATTATTTTTTTGATAAAACTGAAGAAGTAAGTATACAAATTGAAGATGATGTAAAAATATTATGAGAATTTGAAATTAGTACATGTAAACATAAGATCCTTAAGGAAAAATTAGGGTAATTTTTTTACTATGGTTTCTAATCAAAGAGGTCAATTAGGATACAATAATTTTAAAACAAATAAAAATAAAGAAGGATAAAGTTGAGTACTATAACATTAAGAAGTTTGAAAAAAAAAAAGCTTTTACAAAAGAAAATACAAGTGGTGGCGGCCTGATTGTATTCAAGACAACAAATTTTGACAAAGTGAATAATATTTTTGACCAAGATGCGAATTGTATTATAGAAATCGAAATGTGTGATAAAATGAAACAGTTTTAAGAAATGCAAATCGTAGTAATATACAAAAAAACCAACTTCAAAAAAGAAAATTTTGCTCAATATTTGAAAGCAATGTTACAGAAACATAGACAGGAGAGTGTACACCAGATAATTGTTGGTGATATAACCAGAGATATTCTAGACACGCAAGAGAGTTTTGAGGATTGCTATGATCAACTGTCAATTGATTACTATGAAAATATGTTGGCGGATCTGGATTAATTTGTAAAATAAACTCCCCTACTAGAGAGGAGCTAAATTTGAAAACATGGCAAGCCGTATCTTCAAGAATCATGTATTGATCATTTATATATAAAAACTCAAATAGTGAATCAAGAAGAGGTGTATTAACAGAAAAATTATCTGATCATTGCCTAACCATGTGCTGGATTTGGACCAATACTCAAAATAGAAAAAAGGAAAAATGCCGATTTTAATATTAATAAAGACATTTGTTTAAAAATCAGTAACGAACAAATTGTAAAAGAATTAACTATGATAAACTGGAAGTTTTTGGATGGATCGAAGAACCAGAAAAGATATATAATGAAATAATAAATACTTTTCATAGAATTTACATAGAAAATACAATTAAGCAAACATGGAATTCATTAACTAAAAAAATATAAATAACATAAAAGAAAAGAATGGATAGCAGATGACCTAATTATGAATATTGAAAAAAAATTTGGAAAACATTAAAGAAAGTAGAAAATGTAAATGTTGAACTTTGGGAATATTATAGAAAATAAAAAATAAAATTAATAATAAATTAAAAGAATGTAAGAAACAGTTTTTTGAGAAAAAATTAAAAAACTTGCAAAAAAACTGAAACAACAATTTGCGACGTTGTAAATTAACTAAGGCTGTACTGATACCGAGCTGCCGAGCTGATTCTCAGCGAGCAGAGCATGATCGGCAATCTCAGTATGCCGAGCAATTATGTCCATTTAACCGAACCGAGCAGCACGGTTCGCGTTTAGTCTTGGTGCGCGATCCTGTGACCCCTGGACCTTAAACGCGAGCTTCATTTGGTGGAATCCATTCGATGATTATGATCTATGCATGGTTCCTGCTGCACGAAGGTTGAAGGACTACCGCAGAATTCAATACATTAACTAAATTTGCTGGTAATTCGTGCAGATTAACTACTTTTTTATGCTTTTTTGGACATTAGTTTTCGTATTACGCTTGATAACCGCAGCAGTGCATTCTATAGCAGAAGGCTCTTTCTAGGCTAACGTGCATATGGTTGCTGGTTTAGTACCACTGAAAGTATCGTTACACCATTATGCTCATCACTCTGAAACCTGAAAATAGTTGAGAAAGTTACCTTCATCAAGAAAAACCTCAGAGTTTTAGTGTCACCAGCATTAATTTAATTGTTTTGAATAGTCAGTTGTTGAAACTTTTATTTGCTTAAAAGTAACTTACCTCATAAGACAATTACTTGTTTTGTTATGACAATGGTTGTTAATGCAGGCTAATTGGCCATAACAGATTTGTCGATACGTCATCAATTACAGTGTGTGAATCTGATAGTAGCCTATGGTTGCTGCTACCAATTACTGGGATGCTGCCGGTATGAAAAATATAAAAATTTGCTAGTGGTAAAATAAAAGGAGAAAGTGTAAACAAACACGAGTGTTGTGTGAAAAATAAGGCAAAACGCACTATTGAATTCAAAAACAAATTATCCGTCTTCATTTTGGGCCTGGAATGAAGAGGCATGTCTGTTGTTAGAACACGAAAAAAAATTGATTGTTTTTTTTTACCGGAATCACTTTGAATTCGCTTTGGCTCCCTTTAGTGAAATTACAGAGAAATTACAATGGTTACTGGAAAATAAAAAAAAATGTATTAAAGAATTGTGAAACTGGTGCGTATATGAAAACCAGAAATAGGGATACAAAAGTGCAAAGTACGGATGTTAGAAAAATGAAAAGCAGGTATGTGAAAAAAAATGAAAAGTGGGTATGTGAAAAATGTGGAAAAAAATGAAAAGTTGGAATTTCAGAAAATGTGAAAAAGCCTGTACTCCCGGCAGCATCCTGTGATTAATAAAGGTGCTCGGTTCTGCTCGGCATCACTAATCTTCTCGGTTATACTCGGTGTGCGAGGCATTTTTTGAGCGCTCGGCTCGGTACTGGCACGACATGGAAAAATATAATCGGTACAGCCTTAAAATTAACTAACTGGAAAGGAAAATAACACAACAAATTGATGATGAAATTTTAAAACATTTACTGATAAAAGTTTAGAAAAATTATTAATGAATTTAATATTTATTTTTCAAATAAAATAACTGAATTTAAGATCATTGATAAAAATGAACATGAAGTTTATAAACAAGGAGATTATTCAAAAAGGACAACAAGTGATAGAATTAAAAATAAAAAAATCTGTAAAACACACAATGTTTTTAGAAAATGCTACTGATGCAGCAATAGTAAATATTATAACGGAATTAAGAATACAAAGGCAAGAGGATTAGACAAATTACAAACATATCATATAAAAAAAAACAAAGCTAAAGGTATTTAAAAATTATTAAATACAATGATTGAATGTGAAGTTTGGCCAGAACAGCTAAAAAATCGAATTATTAGACCAGCTTTTAAAAAAGGTAATAGACAAGACTGAAATAATTATATACCGATAGCACTAGTATCCATAATTGATAAAATACTAGAAATGTTTTTTGTTAATAAAATATTGTATTTTTTGGATAAACGTAAAAGTTTAAGACAACACAGTTTGGTTATAGAAAAAACATGGGTACTACTGATATATTATCTGAAATGAATGACCTAATAACGACAGAATTTATTGAAGGAAAATATATAGGTATTATTCTAATAGATTTGAAAAAACTTTCGAAACCTATGATATGAACATACTATTACAAAAATGTTAAACCTAGGTTTAAGAGGGAAATATATAACATTATAAAAAGTATTTGCAGGACAGAAAAACAATAGTACAAGTTAAAGGAAAAAATAGTCTTCTGACTGCAATTAAATACGGTGTATCACAAGTTTCTGTACTGGGACCTGATCTATACTTAATTTTTACAAATGACATAGCTGAAAACTTGGAAAATACAAAAACTTTCATGTTTGCTGACAATACAGCATTAATATCAATAAATAAAAATTATGAAGATATAATGAATAATTTACAGTAAGATTTTAATTAAATTAATGATTATTATATTGATATGAATTATTCATTAGTAAAGATAAAACCGTGAAAATGGACATTACAGTACCAAACATTAAAATTAAAAATAGTAAATGGATTATTAAACATTATGGAAACTGTAAAAACTTAGATTCTGCTGGAAACAAATATATGTGTAGTGATAAGTGTGTTAGACTAGAAAAAACAACAAACAATGAAATATTTGGGAGTAGAAACTGATGTAAATTGGTCGTTTAAAAAGCATATAAAAGAAATGATAAAAAAACGTAGAAAATTTACTCCAAGCTTATACAAATTGACATAAATCTTAAATAAGAAACAAAAAATAATAATTTATGATGCATGGATAGCTAGTATCATCAGACATGGTATCGAAATATATGGACAAACAACAGATTATTTAATTCGAAGATTATAAAAAACACAGAATAAGCTAATAAAGTTTCTGTTTGGAGAACAAATTTGAAAAAAAAACAGAAACTCTTTTTCGGGAGAATAGAATTATGAAAATAAAACATCTAAAAACTTGTGTTACCTTAACAAAGTATTTTCTTAATAATAAACATAAAATTTTAATAAATAATGAAAGTGAACCAAGAGCAGGAAAAATATTTATAACCAATGTGTAAAAATAATTATAGAAAGAGAAAAAAAGATTACTTTACACCTGGCATGCAGGATGAAGTGTATGAGCAAGGGTGAATTTAAAAAATGCAAAATTATATATTTAAAAATAGAAGTTAGTTTACATATATATTAACAAGATATATTTGGAAAAAAGCTTATTGAATTATTGGTCCAAAAATGAATGTGAATTGTAAAGAAAACATGTGCAGCCGTTGTTGTGATGATAATTTTTGTTTTGTTATTTGTTTGTTTTTTGTCTTGCTTTTAGTTTGTTATTGCTGGATTGTAAAAATTATGATTATGAAACTTATACAAGCTTTTTATTAAGGCTTCGAGGGTTACACTAATAATGTAACTATTTGAAATAAACTTATTATTATTATTATTTAGTCTTTTCTAAACACTGGCAAATCAGTTTCAAGCTTGCCACACCCATCCTTAATGGCGATTATCCAGAGGGCAATGCATTATATGCATTTGACTTGAACAGCAGTAAGAGTCAGGGACAGTGTCTTAATAATCTCATGAAACCAGGGTCTATCCCTATTAATGTTACATTCAAAGAAGCACTTACGAAAACGATCAATTTAGTAGATTGTACATCAAACTGTGCTGGAGATTGACCAGTCAAGAAACATTCCCTATTAACATTAATATGCAACTGATCAATTACGAGCTACGATCGGTTGCCACAAAAAAATCGGCCTTTTATTTCGGTGGTGATTTCCTTCGACCAACTGCCTAGCATACAAGAACATTCAGTTTACATCGTTAATTTAGCCCCTCTTCTAAACCATGGAGTCATTAGATTGCAACTTACATTAACCGCCCCAAAGCGAGCGCAGACTATTTTGACAGTTACTGGCTAAAACCAAGAAACATAAATATCCTTTTTTTCTTCAAAAGAATCTCTACTTCAAAACATTCCAATCCCACCACGTCCCAAGGCCCTTGTAGTATGCCATGCAGACATTACTGCCTTTATTATCTCTGCCAGAAGGCTAATGGTCTACCAAGGGAACAAAAACAACAGGATCTTCATCGCATGACGAAAGACTATCGCCACGGTTGAGTTGTACATCAACATTTCCAAATAAAAACACCTATTTCTCACGAGAACAAGGTAGGCGTTCAATGCTACAAACCATTACTACGACAGGCTGTTGGGGAAGAAAAGTGACACATTTTCTGCTGCTTTTTATATATTTTTTGGAATATGTTGAGGTCTTAAACCGATATTGTACGTAGGGGCCTTAGACCCGAATTTGCAATTTTTTTTGTACGTCTGTGTGTTTCTGCATCAGTCTTTGTTCGTCTGCATGCGTTTGTCCGTATTACATATTTTAACTGTAAGAGTGTGTAGGGCTTTAATCCTGTATTTTACGTGTGGTCGTTTGTATGTGTGTGTCTGTTCTTTTAACAGTAGGGGTTTTAAATTCGTATGGCTGTAGTAATAGTAGAATCTTCACATATTGCTGTCTAAACCAACCACAGATGCATGCATGGGTTGTAACCTATATTTTTTGTCTCAGTCTTTTTTTTATCTTTACAATTAATTGTTCATACTTCTTTCCATACATGTTTTTGGGCATATCTTTTATTAACAAATACTTGTACAAACACCTATTTATCTGTGGAAAAATAGGCAGAACATTTTTTTGGGGTGCCTGGCATTTTATGATGCTGTAGAAAACAACACCGAGAAACTTTTGAAACATTGGAAACTTTCGAACAGCTAGTGATCTTAGAGTCAAAGTTCGGGTAATGAAATGCCACGTCAACAAATACTGTGTTTTTCTAACTAACCCTTACGTTCTGCAGCAGACTATGGGATTCCTGGTGGTAATGCCTGGGTTTCGTCTGGAAGAGCCTGACACCGGAGCAGTTTATATTACTCGAATAGAATATTGTTCCTTTTTTAGGACTAGAAAAGGTACATCATACTGTATGTGAGTATTTCAACGTGCCTTAATGTTGGAAGGCACTTTAGTTACACAAAATGGCTGCTTAATATCACTTCTTTACACTCTCTCCTGTTTTTCCACTCCCCTCCCCCACTTCTATCCACGTCCTGCTTGTTCAGTAGTCTCTACGTTCCTCCTTCAGTTAACAGGACTATTCCAGCTGATGTCTCCCTCCATTTATTGTGTTTTTGTTTACTTGTAATTATTTGTTTCGTGTCTAATCCTATTTTTTAGGTCGTATGTGTCTCATCTCTTTTTTTGTTTAATTTTTTTAGGTTACACGTACAGTTTGCTTGATCCTCTGCCTTTAATTGACTATTTTCCTGGTTCTAGTTAATAATTTAGGTAACTATAGGTCTAACTGGGCTCGAATTATACATCAATTCTCTAACATACGTGTTTCCATAACTTCGGTAGGATAACAATGTACTATTGTTGCGAGTAAACCAAGTAGAGGTTTACTAACACACGTGTTTCGCTGCATCAGTACGTTAACTATTTACCTATTGTAGTAAGGAAACAAATTATTATTTTACTAATGTACGTGTTTCCCTAGCTCCGGTAGGCTAAACATCGACCTATTGTTGTCAGAAACTCAAGTAGGATTTACTAACACGTGTATTTTCCGAGTCAAAACGGGGCCTCTAGCTACCCTTCTTTTGAATCATGACTTGCGCATGTATATTAAGAGCTGCATGGAACTGGTTGCATGTATTATGATTGTAATGCGTATACTTCATATAATTCCTTTCCTCTTCTTATAACTCCTTTTCTTACAGGCTCCTGGTGCCTGAATGGATGTCATGTCCTAAACTCGGGTAACCCCTGTTACCACCTCCGAATGTATACATATTTCTTATAGTTCCATTTTCCCCTAACTCCGTTTTTCTTACAGCTTCTTCGGCTAACGCCTGAAAACAGACACCACCTCAACACAGACACCTGAAAACGCATTATTAAAGCCTAACTTCTGAAGTCCATATAGAATTCCGTATCATGTTGAATTACAGATGTATGCATCTTCTTCTGATTTTTTAACAAAGGCTTTAGTAAAATGTACAAAACGCAGCCAATGCATGGAAACGTGCACTCAGGATGGTCAAGGGGCACACAGTCTCGGTGATCACGGCTACGCCGCATGAACATGCAGTCACTGCAACCATGTAAGGCTTTAAAGACGGAAAAGCCAAAGGCTCACAAGAAATTAAAGCCACAAAGATGAAGCGTGAGTGCATGAACGTTGCTTAATTACTGACTTGTGTTTTTTCTTAATTTATGATTTTTCCCATTTACATTTGTTTCTCTGATGAAGTTACTGCGAAATTTTTAAAAATTGTATTGAATATAGTATAGTACTGAAATATAACTTTCTCGTTTTATCGCAGGTGCTATTGGCTGTTGTGTCCTGTTTCTTCCAAAGTTTGGTTCTTCTGTTTTGTTTTGTAAAGTTTTGTCTGTTTACATCATACGACATATTTCTAGTTTAGATGCTTAACTTTAATACAAGGATGATCTGTCAACAATGGAATTGTTTCAACCTTGATATTAATATTACGTTTTAGGAATTCAACGTATTAAAAAATACATATTAGAAAAAAACTGTAATAATGTGTCATATGTCATTTAGTTTTTAAAATGCAAATAATTTTGAAAAAGAACTTTGCGGTCATGAATAATTCGGAGTGAAAAGTTAAGGGCTAAAATTCCAAAATAGGTTAATTTCGTAAAACCACCAATATTAGTGTTCGAGGAGAATAATTTTAATTTCCATCTAAACCAAATAGTACGTCTATTTTATTCCATATCCAGTTGATTGCATCAACACATACGTTCCTCAGACATTGGAGATGTTAATGTAAGAATGAACAAATAAAAATATATTCTTCAGTTCCTAATAAATGTTCTGTTCTAGCTCCACTAAACAACCTTCTGAATCTATTTTGCCAAGGTACGCAGTGTTTATTAGTGGTAAAACGTATTAAGGTTTCAAAAAAACAGTAGTTATACCAAACCAGGGATAGGGTGGAAAGGTAGGGAGTTTGTAATTCGTCTACATGGGTATTTGCTTCTGAAGATGGATAGATAGACAAGCTAGCAGCTGATAGGGCACATTTTTAAAAATTCAATCCATGGAAGCCTATTGATTAATGATAATATGTCGCAAAGTAAAAACTGTAGAAAAACAATCTTCAAACTGTAAACTGTAGACATCAAAATTCATCATATTCAGCATAATAGTACCGATTACTTTTACTGCTAGATAAGAAGGACAAATATTGCAACTTAATTAATTCAGATGTAATTAAAAAGAAATATGTGGCTCAATCATTATTTGAAATAAATAAAATCTCTCAGGCCATTACAAATTAAGGGTAAATTAGGACCATTGATAGCCCAGTCCAGAATTAGGATCCCATTCCTTTTTTGCTGGGAACTTTTTTATTGCTCTAAACCAACAATGGCAAGTAAACAAAGATATGTAGCTTGGGGGAAGATATGTAGCTTGTAGCTTTTCCTTGACGGTTTTTGGCCGCCGTCTTGAAAATGGCTGATTAAGCTGTACGCGGCATAGATTAGCAGTCCAGGCATAAACAACTGTCGGAAAAAATAGTGTACACACAAAAAATAAACAGAAGACTCCCAAAACCACAGTAGAATCAATAAAACAATACTAATCCAGTCCCTGTGGTGCTCCCGTAGAAATTTAGTTGTTATTTGTCTAACAAATAGCACAGGCTTTAGTACTCATAAAAGAACCAAAAACTACCACAGTCTGCATGAGATTCTACAGACATCATTTTACAAAATGGCTGCCGTCAATCTTCCTTCGTGCCTAGTTAGAGCACTGACAGCCTCCCTTGAGACTGATGCTAATGATGGTGGTGGTGGTGGTAATGGTGGTGATGACAATGGTGGCGATGATGATGATGATAATGGTGGTGGTGGTGGTGAGGATGGTGGTGATTATGATGGCCATGATGATGGTGATGTGAATGGAGGTGATGGTGATGATGACTGTGGTGGTAGTGGTTATGCTAATGGTGGTGGTGATGATAGTGGTGATGACAATGGTGGTGATGTTGATGATGGTGGTGGTTATGACGGCTATGATGATGGTGATGGTGACGGTGGTGGAGATGACTTTGGTGGTGATGGTGGTAGT
>JAHWFP010145073.1:28714-58231 GCA_023313725.1 Lithobius niger
ACCACCATTGTAAAATGGCATCCGTAGAATCTCATGCAGACGGTGGTAAAGTTTACCAAAGTTTTTTTGTTCTTTTATAAGTACAAAAGCCTCTACTATTGGTTAGACAAATCAGAACTAAAATTTCTATGGAATTATACCACAGGGACTATATTAGAATTGTTTTATTGATTCTGTTAAGGTTTTTGGAGTTTTCTGTTTATTTTTTGTGTGTACACTATTTTTTTCCGACAGTTGTTTATACCTGGATTGCTAATTCTATGCCGCGTATAGTTTAATCAGCCATTTTCAAGATGGCGGCCAAAAACTACCACGAAAAAGTTTTCCCCCAGGCTAGATATCGTTGTTTACACGCCATTGTTGGTTAAGAACAATAAAAAAGTTCCCCCTAAAAAAGAACGGGATTTTAGTTCTAGACTGCACTATTGATGAGAACATTTAATACATTTGTCAAACCCAATAGACTAAATTAGACTAAATATAGTCAGTTTCCCCAATCCAATTGTTCATTTAGGGTAATGAAGAGAACAGTCATATAAACAACCCAATCACTAGGATGGATCAAGAAAATCCTTTTTTAAATTTTTATATCGTGAAAGGCCTAATATGTAAAGTTGATCTTCGACTTCTTAATTCGAAGAATGTCCCAAAACAATGTCCCAAAAAAATTTCAAGGTCACCTAAAGTTTAGCATTTAAGTCAATGAAAAAATCGTTAATTCTGAAAAAATGTTTTAGACTAGTTTGAAACATAAGTTCTGATAGTACCAAATGAGATACTGTAAAATTGTTATATTTTAAACTAGTCAAAAATCATTTTTGCTGAATTAGCAAGTCTTCTCATTGGCATAAAGTTAAACTTTGCCCCGGTAGGCAATTCTAAAAAAAAAATTAGATTTTTTTCTTTGGGAACACCGACTTTTCCGATGTATTAAGATGTTAAATTTTAAAAAACGACGCTTCTTGATCCACACAAAAACCTCGGCATTATATCCCTTATTGGGTGACTGCTGTGGTTATCTTCTTTAACATATGACCTTCTTGCACAGCACATTTATATACCATTTTACTTGTACCCTTCAACCACATAATTTATGTAAGTTTTCATAATTTTACTTGCACATTCATATACTTGTACTGAACTACCTATGCAAATATAAATATTACTACATATTCTACAGTAAGAGAAAATGAAACTCATGCACGCAATTTGCTTACTAAGCATAATAAATACAAATTAAAATTCTCTAATGAAAGGAAAAACAATTTTATTTTGTGAATTTACTTTGTATGCTTAATTGGAGTCTTTTATACAGCATTCCTTGAGTTTGTTGTATTTTCTTTCAGAGTATTAAGGATCACCAGTAGAATTTACTTTACAGGTTTCTGGCAATCTGGAACACGTGTGTTCACCTAAACTCTTGCCATCTTTGCATTTGACAATCATTCTGTAATGTCTGTTAGTAGTAATCCAATCCATGGACTCATCACACTTCAGTTCACCTGAAAAGATACATTAACACACACAGGTATTACTGAGCTGAATAACAATAAACAGTATAGCTGGTGAAGTGAATAACGCAAACCCAAAATTAACACAATAGACTCTGAGAGCAAATGCAATATATTAAACTACAAATCGTTTAACTGTGTGCCGCCCTGTTTTTTTGCGATTTCCAATGTGGTTAACAGAATGAACTATTCTGCATTAGTTTAAATAATAAAAGTAAGGTTTAATCACAAGAGGTCTAAATCTGCATATAACAAGCTTCAGCCTTGCTCTTGCAACCTATGCTAGGCAGTCGTGATCCTAGTAGCGACCATTTTCTAGATGGTGGCACCCACTGGGTTAGGGTAGGCCTGCGTTCTCCACAACGAGAGAGAGCCAATTCAAAATTAAGCCTATTATAGCTGAAATTTTGGAAAATAGTAAATTGGTACTAGTAAACTCAGAGAAATATCGACAATTATTTAATCATGAACGTGTTCTGTGGGAAAAAGGAAAATAACAACTAAACCTTTTAATTGTTAGACAGGTAAGAATAAATCAACAATTAAAACCAATAAACTCTGAGCAAGCAAACTTTAAATCACTAATTGCTCAACTGGAGAGATCAGAGTGACAATTAAAAGTAGTAATCCGTGAGGACTAGTGAAATTTAAATAATTAATTGTTTTTCTAAAGAAAGCAAACTGACAAATAAAATCATTAGAGTTTCGAGAGCAACACTTTGTTTTAATGGCATAAAATGCATTGTGACTTCGAGTAAAGTTATCAAAAAGTTAGGAAGTAACGTTTCTAGCTGTCCACTCCCCAACACCCCTTCACAAGCCACAACCGCCATCAATGGACGGAGAAGTAGCATATTTTGTTTGCTCACAACATTTTTTAACCCTCCCAAAGGATTTTTCAAACAAAACGTCAAAACAGTGTCTCAAACATTTTAAAGCATAGTTTTCAAGCAGTCGTTGGACCCTCCTACGAAATCAGACATCCAACATGGAAAATGCACTCTTATATATGGGAAATTTTGAAATTCTGACTTTAACCTACCCACCTGTAAAAATATATCTGAATTCTTATGTGACCTGGTTGTAGACACTCAAAGGTAAGTGGTCTATAACCTTTAGTGCTACAGGTGCCCCTTACTTTATGTAGACAATGTTCTAGGCCCTTCAGCCGAATAAAAACAGATCATTCTGGTGCCCTCGCAATGAACGACAAAAAATATTCTGTCTCCAAACATGAATATTGAGAACTGATCATTTTATGTTTTAGCAAACATGAATATTGGGAACTGATCATTTTATGTTTTAGCAAACATGAATATTGGGAACTGATCATTTTATGTTTTAGTAAACATGAATATTGGGAACTGATCATTTTATGTTTTAGCAATACCAACAATTTTCTCTATCATGAGGAAATTGAAAAGATTGAGTTAAGGCTCTAATCACACTCCATTACATCCAACTAGCAAAGTGTTACGAATGGTATAAAACATTGTTCTACCATGCTGGAGTGGTTTGACCTCTTCATAGCCTACTTGTAAATGAGATATAAAAGAATTTTATGATAATTCTAAGATGGTGGCTGGCACTTCAACAGCTAATGGCTGTCTCCACATTTGAAGTGTAACGTCGTAAAATATGTAGGTATTAATCCATTTTTATGTATTTCATTGCATCTTAGGGTCTGTGCTAATGTTTGGTGATGTTTTAGGTAAACAAAGAATGTATTTAATGCCTAAAATTAAACTGAATCATTGTGTATGAGAATTGTGAGTATCTTGCTAGATCTGGAAGCTACCCGCAAACCAACTGTCCATGTCAATGCCTGCAAGTTAATTTTGTTTTGCATTGAAATGTATTAATTCATGAAACTTGTGATATCATCCATACTTTAAGTCGGTAAACAGTATAAAAAAAGACATTAAAACTCAAAAGTTTTACAAAGAGTAAAAGATTTTCCAGTAGGCACGTGTTTACCACTGTACAGTAGTTATGACTGCATACTAGCACTGCAGGACTAAATAACAGAACTATTTCTCTTCTTGTGTCCATTCGAAGTGACAAATTGTTTAAATGTATTTAAACAATTTGTCACTACAACTTGACACAAGAAGACAAATAGTTTTGTATTTCAGTGCTGCACTGCTAGACCGAGCCAAGACAAGTTGAGTAATTCAGGATAGACTGTAAGAAAAACTTAGCGTGAAATAACACTGTTATAGTAAATAATTAGAAAATATTGCATTACCTGTTATTCGTAATACACATTTCACTTGCATCCTGGGCAAAAAAACATCTTCTTTCAAAGTCGTCAGACTTGTGTTCGAAAGTGATATAAAACTACGAACAATGCCTCCGAAAGTGTTTGCTGACAGCTGAAACATGAATGAAAGGAAATATCGGTGATGGTTACCAGTAATTGAAAAGCTTACCATTTCCTTTTTCAAGGCATATGCATATAAATATTGTGTCCATTCAAAAATTACTAAATGTGAACTGAAATTATTAAAGTTGAGTTAATAGTATTGTTTATTAAGCAAAGAACATTCTATTCACTGCGTAGATACTTCTAGGATTTCTGCCATACTATCGTCGATTATTTGGAAAATTCTCGTAGGTTAATGTTTGTGCTAATCTGGAAATGTAATGTAATATTGCAATCAACTCATTTATTGTTCATTTATAACACATGCTTCTAGACGTTGAGAATTCTCAGACATTTTCTTCTATTATTTCGCCTTCATGCAAAGTATTTATGATAACATCTTGCATTATTAATATTACAAAAAAAGGTTATTAATTTCATAACAGGGCTATCAAGGTAATTACATTTGAAAATTTGTGTTTTTATTTTTCTCTTTTCTGCTGGCTAACAAATTTAAAGGTTCAAAAGAAAAATGCCACCTCTCAGTGGCAATGCAGACAAGAATTCTTATCAGCAAATATGTGTAACAAAACTGAACACACTATGGATATAGATGTAAGCCACTACATCTTCTGTTTGTATCTCAGTCAGACTTGTATTCATTGCTTGCCTTGGATGCTTACTGACTCTTTCCCTTTGGACCAGAGAAGCAAACATCAATAAGTAGTGTTAGGAATAAATAAAAGAGATGTACAGTACGAATCAGCTGCTGTTCAGTGCCGGTTATTAAGTAATCGTACTTTAATATGTTTAAGTGAATACATAACTTCTTTGATTTCGAACTTGACTCGTTTTAAACGATGCAAATATTTACTAAATGAAAGGATAAGTTTAATTTTCGTGAGAACCATAGCAAGTATGTTTGCACACTGCTTTCCATATACTTAACCATTCAAAGTGAATATCTAAACTACTTACAGAACTATCAGTAATGTTGACATTCGTTAGGCTAACACGCTGTTTATAACCTGAGAATAAATAATCTCCTAGTTTAATCACAGGTGGCACTGGGTGGCTGTTTTCAATATTAATAGAACTTGCTGTTTTTGCAAAAGCGTAATGTCCAATACTGACAATTGAGCAACCGATGATTTCAAACGTGCGGACTCTGGCTAAGTTTGCAAAGGCATAATTGCCGATTGTATGAAGAGAGCAATTAAGGATTGATACACGCGTCAATGAATATAAATTTGCAAAGGCGTAGGTAGTCACCGATTTCTTCACATTTTTCGTTAACGATCTGTATCCCTTCCAGATTTCTTGCGTACGGAATAAAGTCAATTGTTGTAATGTGGTTTCCTTCTATGTAAATGGATAACAACGTGTCTGCCATACCTAAAAAATAATGCAATTTATCAAATATAAAAGTTTTATGGATGAGAATGGATTGCATAAATAAAATACTCTGGCAAGGTATTCAAACTTAATGGGAAACACATATTATTCATAAAATTATTTCTCTTAGCCTTTTATTCGGATGTGAAGTTAACACACATGGTGATCGGCTCACTCTGAAGACACGGAACAGAGGTAGTACACATTACTATGTGCCACCTCAGTTTCCATACAACTTTTGTTTTGGTAGAACACATTTTGCGTGATTTTCAGCTAACAAAAAAGTATACAACAGACAGTGCCTAACATTTGTGGATGATGAACTGGAACACTGCTATGTACACTGTCCATGCTCAGCTTATTCAGAGTGTTCACCATGGCCCCCATATACCCCAACTAGCAATTTTGTGGTTGCAGCACCACAGTTAGATGGGCAGTCTAATAAGGCTATACATGCTGCTTTGCTTTTCCTTTCATCTAGATGTGGCTGAACATCTTCAAATGATTTCAACGAAGAGGTAAATTCCTAATTATGACACAACAAAGACTACTTCTTTTAACCCTATAACAAGCCGAGTTTATTTATCATCTTGGCGTAATCAAGCTTCACTACAATTTCGGGCTGTACATTGTATATTTGATAAACTGAAACATCAAAAGTGATTTAGGTAAAAATACTAAAATATCAGAGCTCTCCTCAATTTTCTTCTCGGTGTATTAAAAAACCGCAGCCCCGAGTTCTTGCAAAATACTAGGATTCATGGAATTAAACACTGACAAAGTATAGCTTATCATTTTAAACTCATCCTAACGTAAACTTTACCAAGAATGTTCATAATAAACAACTTAAGTTAGAAGTTCAAATGCCATGCGATACCACCCGAGTCTTAACCAATCTGTAAAGGTGAATCAGTCCGCCCATTTTTATCCTGCACTGGCAACTTTGCAGTACTAATTAAATGTTTCCCACATCATATGCACCAGTTCCTACATAGACACTGACAATCTCTATCTATACGTCATCATCCTGAGATAAACCAAAAAAATTAGGAGTTTCCACCCGAGTACCAAAGGTCACATACTGACAAATGGATTTCAGAAGGTTCTAATGCTTGTTAACACCTCAGCTTAAGTCATTACTGTCTAAAATTGATTTATTTCATTCAGTCTATCTATAGAAGAAAGAAAAGTTCCAACAATAACAAAATGTCGTCTTATGGAGCTAAAATGGCTCAACTGTAGTCATAGAAATTTATTGGTGTTACGACACCACCCCGAATATTGACTTTGTAACGTCTCCAAGTTACATTGCAATACAAGTAGGACTGAGGCAGACATTTTTTCTAATTCCTCTTTGTTTTTATTGTGCTATCCAACATGGCAAGCGGACAATGGCAAACGGAATTGATAAACAAAGAGCAATGCAGAAACAGTGAATGATACTGAAGCAATGAAGCGAAAACAATTTAACAGCATTCCACCCCGGGCATTAAAACATATAGTGTAATCTGACCTCGATAACGGAAATGCGTGTAATGCAGCCCACTCATTGTCTGCGAATCTAAGATTGCTGTGCGAAATTGTTGCATCATTGAAGTTCCATTGACTCAATGCAGTACTCAATTTTTTCCAATCTGGATTTCTCTTTTACTCTCGATTGTATGAATAATGCACCCATAAATGTGTATGTAGCTTGAGTTGATTATTAGTGTTTAGTACTCGCACTACTCACGTAGGACCAACGTTTACTCATGTCGCATATTGGTAACGTTGCATTAATATCAATTTAACCTATTAAACTTCAGCTTACTTACTGACTTACCTTTTAACACATTTCGTTCTACTTTCTCTAAAGAATTATTGATGAGTGCTACAGTATTAAATGCAGCATTTCCAAAAACTCCATTCGATAGTAACTTCAACGTGGAATTTTTAAGAAAGAAGAATCCCATAAACAAGCCTGCAGGGTTCTTCAGCCTTTCAAAAATAGCTTTCAACTCTTCCAGTGATGAGATATTTGTACAATTGATCCCATTAGTAAAACGTGTTTTGCCACGAAATATCTCACAAGGAGATGGATCCCATTCTTCTGGAGAAGGTGTCCTGAAAGGAGGATAAGGCTTCCCGTATTCATCAAAATCTGGATTAGGCGTCGTCCTTTGCACTTCTTCAGCCATAATTCCAACAGCCAGTGCCATTAATAGGCCTAAAAACCTGATACGTCGTAGACCTGAAAGTAGAGAAATTGCCGAGTGAACTTCAGAAACTACGATTTTTACACCACTAAGTTTCATGCGATAATCAGTGCTGGTAACCACCCTATGGAGTAAAAAATAATCAATTTTCGTCATCAGTTTAACGAACTAAAATTTGTTAACATGGTAATACCACTAAGTTATCACATGTTCAAAAGCATAACACTGTAATTTTAAAAGAATAAAAAGCTGAACACCGCGATTTCTCATCTGAAAAGAGGCCAAAAATGGTGGCCATAATGTATAACCGGACCTGCTCCTTAAAATCCAAGTTGCAAGTCATGGTGTAACCCAATCGGGTCACATGGTTTCCAAGATATGGGCCATTCAAAACAGCTATAGGGGGTGCGTGGTATGCCTCGAAAATGTATCAAGTTTAAGAATTATTTTTTTTTTAATACAGATAAATGTTGTTTAAGATATTTATTGTCTGGCACTTAATGATTGGGGACAGGGGGGGGGGGGTTTATGAGTATGGATTACAAGCGTTTTGAGATTAATACTGGATCTAGTGTATTTTTCTTGAAGCAAGATTCGGACCTTGTCCAAGGCGGGGGGGGGGGGTGTGGCCTGTTGCGAATTTATCAGTTGAAGTTCCTGTTGATAGGCGATATTGCACTAGTGAATTATTGGTTTCGACGTTTAATTTAAGGTTAGATTTGTGGGATGCCATTTTTGTGGTGAATGGTCAGCTACTTAATTTTTGGAGCCTGTTTGAGACAAGTCGAATGTTATTAATGCTGAGTTTCTCCTTAAGTTTTTCATTGATGCCTTGAAAAAAAGGTAGAGCTATGAAATTGGTTGTGGTTATGAAAGGGGGGGGCTTCCTACCCAATGGTTAACTTAATGACTTAGTAAACAGATTTTGTAAATCTAACTTTGGAAATATATTCTAGCCTATTCAGATAGAACGAGTTGGTATGATTGTACTGTTGTAGCAGGTTTTTTTTTGTTTTTTTCTTTGAATTTTTTTCTTTTTTCTTTGGTTTTTTCGGCATTAACCTTTTGATGCTTTAAAATTTGTGACTCTCTTTATACGAACTTCGTATATTTAAGTTAATTGATGGCAACCAATAATCTCTCCGCTGCAAGTATGCTGCCATGTTATGAAACCTAACCCCCCCCCCCCAAAAAAAAAAAAAAAATCAGTCAAAAGCAAAGAATGGAACGCACACCCCACTACCACTGGACTTACTTAATGACTTAGTAAACTAACTAACTAGAAATCCAAATTAGACTAAGCGATTTTGTGTAGGGTTTCGTGAAAGCATTTAACTTTCGATGCTTTAAATTGTTATGCAATTCTCTACACGAATTTCATAGATTTTAGGCATTGATGACAACCAATAATGCGCTTACTGCAAGTATGCTACCATGTTACCAAACCGAAAATTTTTTCAACCTAATTTAAATCAGGAAGGACACACTTCACTACTGTAGCATCATCACATTGCTCTTTACAACAGGATATTTTACAGTTTTTCATGGAAACGGTATAGTAGGGCTCTAATGCATAGCAGCCAATTTCTTGACAAAATTTGACACCTGGACTTTTCTATGAGAGCTAGTCCGTATTCGCTTGTCTGAAAGGTTTTTACTTTCAGACCCTTACTCTTAACATCTTAATGTTACGTTTTTGTTTATTATTCCATGTTTCTTTGATAATTGCAGCTAAACTACAAAACAATGCAATTGCTGGTACTGAATGCGATGAGTAGAACACACAATTCACCCAACATCGAAACGAATTTTAGCTTTTTTTATATCACATTTGAAATCTTTCTGTTTGAGGTAAATCAGGCACTAATAAGCGTAATATGAAAATGACCACTTGATTGCAAGTTGGCGGGCATTTCAGATCAATATGATAGCACATTTATTGTTTCAGTTGGTAGCAACTATATTGCCTACGTTCTAAATTTGAAGGAAATTGGACAATAATAGGCATAACTACAAAATAGCCACTGAATTTTAAGATAGCGGCCATTTGAGATTATTAGTAACGATGGCGCATTCATTGTTTCAATTGATGTTAACTGTATCGTTCACGTTCTAAATTTGAAGGAAATCGGATAATAATAAGTGTAATTTTAAAATGGCCACGTGATTTCAATATGGCAGCCAGTAGAGAATAAAAGTGATGATTGCACATTATCTGTTTCACTTGGTATAAGCTATATCGTTTACTGTTTCAGTTGGTATCAACTCTATCGTCTGCATTCTAAATTTGAAAGAAAACTCACCAAAAATAGAATAATATCAAGATGGTGGCCATTAGAGATTGCTAGTGATCAATGACTATGGTTCATTCACTGTTACAATTATTCGTATAAATTATTTCGGCTCCATTTAAACCTGAAGGAAGTCAGCTGATAATAAGCATATGACGATGGCACATTCAATGGTTTGATTGATTCGAACTATTTCATCTCTGTTGTAAATTTGAAGGAAACCGGACAATAATCAGCAAAATTTTAAAAAGCCTGACTGACTTGTGGATGGGAGCAAATAAAGATTAATAGTGATGATGGCACACGAATTATTTCAGTTGGATTAACTATATCGTTTACACAATACATTTAAAGGAAATTGGACTATAATAGGCATAATTTCAAAATGGCTACCGGATTCCAACATGGCAGCCATAAAAGATTTCTAGTGAGGACGGCACATTCATTGTGTCACATCGTGTAAACTACATGGAGAAACTAAAAATGAAGAAAATTGGACAATAGTAAACATAATTTCAAAATGGCTACCTGATTTCAAGAAGGTGGTCAGTAGATATTATTAGAGACAATGGCGCATTCACTGTTTCTGTTTATATCTACCGTTTAGTGTAAGTTCTAAAACTACCCAAAACTAAAACTAGCAAAAGAAAAGCAGCCAAGTTACCAAAAAGGCTCGGCATTTTGAAGGTAGTGATATCATTGTACCAGGGAAAGGCCGCCAGTGATAATCTTATCAGCCAAGTTAATCGCACCAACAAAATGTTCGAAAGGTAAATTGAAACCAGAACATTTCAACACACAATTCGGCACTACATTCCTAAAGCGTAGGCAAAATATATACTGTAAGAATGGTTTGATTTATACTGAAAAGATTTACTATATGCGGAAATTGCTCGCTTTGCTCGCTTATCAGAGCACCTTCATGCTTCAGAAACATGAAGGTTTGACAACTTTTAAAAACCTCTACTTTTTCCGTGCATCTAACCAGTGAAAGTCAACCGACTTTGAAATTTATGTGTCATGCTGATGATACCAATTATGCAAAACAAGTCGATGTTTTAAATTTTTGTTGGAACCAATTTATTTCCTGAATAATTTCCCCGAAACTTTATTAACGTTTTACTGAAATTAACATCATGAACTAGTTTTCAGTGCATATATTCGCGTATCTGTGGGTCTAAAATGAAATGACAGCAATGATAGTAGGCCTATCATACGCTAATTTGATTATCTTTGCATGGACGTTACTTTCGGAGAAGTAGGCGTATAAATACTCACACTGTCTCGAATGCACGTCATACGTTTTTAATGATGTAGATTTTGGTTTAACAACGTGGAAGCTGTTCATAAAACTTCGTTTCGACAGTAGGCTATTGTATTATCTCCTAAAATTGTGAAAATACAAACTGTAGCGAACAGCTTTCCCCAGTTCACATTACGCGAGCATGTTACCTTAAATTTTTGGTAATTATTTAACTACTCCAGTCTTTCTTAAATAAAGTAAACTTCTGTTTAACTCACCGAATAGGCATATTTCTGCAGCCCAAAAAGATAAATATCATGCAACCTCGGTTTCATACCAGGATGATGAATAGCGCTTAATACAGAAAGTAAAAAAAAATATTCCAGAGTTCCTTCTTCTTTTCGAATGTAAGCAACTGCAGTTTTATTGTCGGTGTGGATTTGTACAATCTTTTTGGTGATGATGGATTGGAAGTGGTTGAGGGCTTCCCAGATGGCTGGTAGTTCTAGAAAATTGATGTGGGACTGGTTGTTGGGTTGTTGTTGGGTTGTTGACTGGTTGTCCAGATGCTTCTTGGTTCAGAATGTGTGCTCCCCAGCCGTGTAGGGATGCTTCTGTGATGAGGTGAAGTTCTGGTTGAGGTTCGTGTAGTGGCACGGATGCCGAAATTGTTGTTACGTCGGTCCACCATAGGAGAGTGTTGTGAGGGAAGAGTTGGTTTGTTGGTTTTGTGAGGTTCTTGTCTTTTGTCCCAATAGTATATGCGGAGTGGTGTAACGGTCTTGTCATTCATATTCCGTAGGGGACAAGTGAGGCTATGGAGTCCAATCTTCCTATTAAAGAATTTAGATCTTTTAAGGTGCTTTCGTTGCGAAAGTTGCGAAAGCCGTGGATGGTGATGGTGAGATTGTTGCAGTTGCGAGATTGAAGTGAGCTCCGAGGAAAATGAAGGATTGGCTGGGTTCGAGTCTTGATTTCGGGATGTTTATGGGGAATCCCAGTTTTGCCAGGAGTTCTAGAGTGTAGTCCCTTTTTGTTTCTAGAAGTGGGAGTGATTTTACGTTTAGAATCCAATCGTTTAGGTAAGCGTTGGTTGAAATGATTGGCTTTAGAACAGTTTTGAAGATCCTTGGTGCGGCGTTTAAGCCGAAAGGCAGAGTTTGGAATTCGTAAACTTTTCCATTGTATAGAAAACGGAATAGTGTAGAACTGCCTGATGTAACAGTATGTGGAGGTAGGCGTCAGTGAGATCTATTGAGATTGTCCAGTCATTGCGTTGGAGAGTTTGACGAATAGTTTCTAAGGTGGGCATTTTAAAGTGTTCTTTTTCGATGTAATTGTTGAGTGGCTTCAGATTGAAGATGAGACGGTCTCCTCCGGTCTTTTGGGGGGTGAGGAAGATGGAGCTTGAAAAGCCTGGGCGAGAGGGATTTGGACATTCCCTGATGGCGTTCTTTTCCAGAAGGGTGAGGATTTCGTCTGTGTGTGCCACTGATGGAGGTGGGGCTTGATGCCATGGTGGAAGAGGTAACATTAGAGGTGGTTTTGATGTGAAGGTTGGGTGAAAACCATTGGCAATGATGTTTAGGATGAATGGATCTGTTGTTAGTTGTTTCCAGGCAGGGAGAAAATAGCGTAGACACCCACCTACTGGTAGTGTTATTTGCTGATAATTGTCAGAGATTGCTGCGGGCTCTACTGCGAGCCCCTGGGGAGGAATGGCGACTTCGTTGGTCATAGGGTGAGCTTCTGTTGGGCGTGTTCCTTTTACCTCGATTGGAGGTCTTCCCACAAAAGGGCCGATTATCGTAGGTTCGATTGTCAGGAATTCTGGTGTCGTCTTTGTAGTAGCTTTTGAGTTGTAGTTTGAGGAACGTTTTTCTTTTCGTTGTTTTGCTGAAAATGATTGACGAGTGTAGAAATGGTTTCTTGATTTGTTTTTGAATTGCTTTGGTTTCTTTGAGATGACCAGGTATGGTGAGATCTTGGGAATCTGGCCGTTGAAAAGGGTGTGGCATTCATGGATCGGAAGATTTCACAGAATGTGTATAGTTGATTCATTGAGTTTTGAGGACGTGTTAAGGGCGGTTTCACGTTGAAGAAGTGTGGAAATTAAAAGTGTCTTGGTGAGCCAATTAAACGAATGGAAAGTTGCATAGGATGCTTTCTTGATGAGTTGGTTAATTAAGTCCGCTAATCGGGCTGCTTCCATTCGGCTTGATTCAGTGGCAAGTTTTTCGCATAGAGCGTTGATGGCAGTGTGGATAACATCGGCTTGGGAAGCGGCACGACGGCCAAAACGAAGTAGTTTGTCATTGTCCTTGATGATTGCAGATGGAATCTCAATCTTTCTTGGGATGAATAGGGTAGATCCGAAATCTAGCTTGGTTTCAGAAGTCAGAAACTCATTTTCCTTGTAAGTTTCGAAGTTTCTTGGACATGCAGAACCCACTCCAAGAGGACGGAAAAAACAATTTTCTTTGCCTGGCCGTGGTGGTGGTGGTTCTTGGTCCAGGATGAGAGGTTCACCTTTTCCTAGTAGGGTGCCCCCATTGCAAAGCAGTGTAGTTAGCAATGTTGTGGATTGTCCTAGCAATCTGCGTTTTTTCTTTTGCTGGTCTCGGTGACAGTACCCAAACCGGTTGTGAGGCCTTGGTTTATTGTTGGGGTAGCAGAATCAGGTGGTTTCTTGTAGAGAAAGGCTGCTGGTATGGTTTTTTTCACAGTCTTGAGTAAACGAAGAAGGGGAATGGTTGAGGTTTCTTCATTATTATTCTCTTCATCAGATTCCTCATTCAAGAATGGCCGTGTCGTGTTGTTGCAGAATTCTGTGAGGAATCATTGAGTGCAGAGGCAATGACCAAATCCGAGTCATCTTGTGTGTCAGAGGATGCAGATGATGACGAAGATGAAAGTCTTCGTTTGCGAGATGGTGGTGTTAAATGTTTCCGGAAGGGCAAAGCTGAAGATGGCGAAGGCGTAGGCGTGGGAGCTGGCGAAGGCAAAGGCAAAGGTGTAGACGAAGGCGTAGGCGAAGGCGAAGGGTTTTTTGAGCTGGAAGTAGGTTTGTGGCGAAGCTGTCGTGAGGATGGTCCTGCTGCTGTGTTTGAAATTAGCCAGGTCATTGAATCAGTCTGGGGCGAAGGAAGCACAGGTTTCTTTTTGTAGCTAAATTTCTTAATCACTTGGTTCATGAGTCTGTGAATTTCCCCAGCTGATAGCGCACGGCTTCGGTGCGAAGAGCGAGACTTTTGCGACGAAGTCGAAGATAAGTCTAAGGGGACGTCAGTGGATTTTGTCAAGTGACGGAAAGACGTTGTGGAATTACAGTGTGGTTGGCCGCAAGGTTAGGGAGAAATCGATGGAGAAAGTGACGAAGGTGACAGCACATGGTGCAACGATGGTGGAGGTGTAGGCAGGAGCGAAGGCGAAGGCAAAGCATCCACCAAAATTTCTGGGTTGGGAGGCGTAGGGCTAGAGTGCGAAGGCGCAATCCTGGGCTAAGGCTTGGCCAAAGATCTGGATATTGCCATCTGGTACAGAAGTTTGGAACAGAGGGCGAAGACAGCAGACTTGGGCTTTCCAAAGGCGAAGGTGAATGTGAAGCCGGTGGCGTAGGCGAAGGCGAAGCCGAAGGCAAAGCTGGGAGCGAGAGGAGCGAAGTGTCCGCTTCGGTGCGTAGAGGAAAAAAAGATGGCAGGCGGGAAGCGGCGAGCAGCTTTTATAAGAGGGGTTGCGCATGCGCAGACCAGGTTGCGCAGCTGACCAATCAGTGACGATTTCAAGAACCCTCCAGCGAGAGAGCATCCTTCAGGAAAAGATGCAACAAAAACACAGATAATTTATGTTTCTGAAAGGCAATAGAAACTTTTGGTAACCTGTAATGTATATTTTTAATATGATAACTCATTTTGTGGCTAGAATCAAAGTGGTGGGTCTTTTTGAATTCTTGTTGATTTTTATTTGTTATCATTGCTTTTTGTTTGCTATTATGGTACATTTATCTTCTCAGTGGGTTGTATAGTACGTTTTAGGCTACGTAAAGTTATGCGTTTTTCTTTTTAACCGTACTGTTTTAAGAGCAGATGACTAAGCATCTCATGTAACAACAGTGTAATGACCACCATGTTATTCTCACCTTATTATACGTATTATTTTGGGACAATATATTAAAAAAGCTAAATCAGTAATTGTCGAATTAAAACAAACCTTGCAAAGCAATGGTTGAAATTGTAACCGAAGTAGACTTAAGATAACTCCCAGTAATTACTGGTGAATCCTACATCCTCGTAATTTCTCGATAATTCGTAGTTATCTTTCGATAACCCTTCCAATTCTTTGATAATTCCTAAAAATTCTTCTTAATTCCAGCATTTTCTGGATCATTCCCTGTAAATTATTAGCAATTCCTATACATTTCTCAACAATTTCTTCCTATTTGAATACATATATATTCAAGGTAATTCCCGGTCAATTCCAGTAATTCCTCAGTAAATTCGCAGTAAACTTCTGGTGATAATTCTCAATAAATTTCTTTCGGTTCCTTTTATTTCCTATTAATTCCTCGGAAATATTCCATAATGTATAATTATCTTTCTTATCTCGTATTAAATTCCAGATAGTTCACCATAACTTGTATTAAATCCTAGTACTTACTTGATAATTACTGAAACTTATAGTTTTAATTCTCGGTAATTTTCGATCATGTCTGAGTAATTTTTTATTAATTCCTCATAATTTTAGTCATCTAGTCATTCTCCTTAATTCTTTTCTTCGTAAATTCTGGTAGTTCCTGCTTATTACTTGCGTTTTTTCGGTAGTTAGTATCATTGCTGCTTAATTCTTATAAAATTTGACATAAATCTCGATCAATTTCAGGTAAATCCTCGGCATTTCCTCTTAAATTTTTCGTAAAATTCCTCAGTAATTCGTAATAAATTCGTCGTAAATTCTCAGTAAATTCCTGGTACTTTCCAGTAAATTATTGGTAATTCTTGTTACTTCCTCGGTAATACTTAGTTATTTTTCTTAATATTAGTAATTTCCTGGTAGGTCTGATAACTCTAATCCTTGTAAATTCCGCGATAATTCCTTTCAATTCTAGTCTAAAGTTATAGTAATTTCCCGTGAATTCCAACGTTACAGCGGTGCAACATGCAACAATGGTAAAACAAAGAGTGGAAAAAGCATTGGCTCGGTTTAGAGATATTTCGAATAAGAGCACCATGTTTGGACGCGAGGAAAGTAACCTTGTCGTTGTTGCGTACATTGTGTGTGGTTCTATAAATCGGGTTGTGACCGATATTATTATACTTGTAGAGGGGAGCGCATGACTACGGGTCCAGGCTCCCAGGAATCAAATCAAATCAAATCAAATCAAATCAAATCAAATCAAATCATTAACTCGTTGTGGAGAACCAAAATGAATAGACTAGGTTTTCGTTTAAATCTTCAAGTTTTAAACCATAGGTTGCAAAGTCTTTGATTTTGAGGATTTTAGCCTTCAAAATAGAGTGGCCAACATGATTGAATGACTTATTTAGTTATTCAATGCGTGCTATGGGAAGCTATTTGAGTCGTTTAACGATTGTTAGCCACGATACTGTGACTGCCTGCAATAATTCAGAGCCAACTACCCATCGAGATGACACATGCTAAATACAAACACACACTAGTTTGTTGTCATCAAATAATAAACGTGGAACTTGAACATAAATAGGCATCTCTTATTTTTTGCTTTTTCGCAAATTAAATTGGTAGACAGTGGACCTACGGTGGACGCAATAGATGAGACCGTAGCATTTACAATAAATAGGAAGCGTAAAAATCCAACAATTTAACTGAAAGAAAACTTTCTTCGCCGTTTGGGAAAAAAAACAACGTTACAGTTCGTATCAGCATACTCATAGCTGTGAAGATTCACGAATAAAAACGAATTAGAGTTCATTGGAACGCAACTAACTATAATTTGAACTTTACTTCCAGGGGACAAGGATTGTGACATGTCAGCTTCCATGCACATTCATATATGTACATCAACAATCGAATAAACAAAATGATTGAATGTTTCACACACGAAATGCAACATGTACAGGCAACAAAATGCACAAAATGCACAAAATGCAACATAAAAAAAGAACGAAATCCTAAACCCGAACACACATACAAAAAAGACGCCATAAACAGCAAACTCCTACAAAATTGAAAGATTAAAAAATATACACAAAATGAACACGTATTTAATCAAACGAACTAGAACTAAAACAGAAACTATCAAACACATACATAGGCAACAAAACTTCCGTAACTTGGAGTCTGTTTCAAAAATTATAAATGCGCACAAAATACACACATAGCCACTCACAGGAAACTGACTTAAAACATAGAACAACAAACACTGACACATATCAAAAAAGCTTGTATTATACACAAATCAAGCACACACAAACTTACACATGTACGCACAGAAAATAAACATTTCAAACATTTCAAACTGCGTTTACTTTCTGACATAACCAGTGAATAAAAAAAGTCCATGTTCCCTGGAACTGGAGTTCAAATTATAGTTCGTTGTTTTCGAGTGAACTATAATCAGTTTTTATTCGCGTTCCTTCACAGCTGTGAAATAGTAGCTCTAATGCTTTTTTCTAAAGGGCATAGCCATTTTTTGTTCAGTTAATTCCCATTAAATTCCGTAAATTTTCGGTCCATTCTTGGTAGTTCCTATTAACTGCTTTCAAGATTTCACTTTATTCTCATTCAATTTCAAGTAATACCCGATTAATTCTAGGTAATTCCTCAGTATTCCTAATAAATTCTTCCTAAAATTGTGGCACGCACATGGACTTCTGTAGAGTCGGGTGAAAAGATACTTAATTTCGGTTCCAGTCGTCCTTGGCTCGAAGATCAAAATGCCTTTTTCGTTTTAAGTCCATTCAAACGCTAGTTCTTACGAATTGACATATGCTTGGACAATTCGCAACATAATGGATGCTTTTCACACATATTTTTTTGGGTAAAAACCTCCACAGGTGTAGTTTATAACGTTAATTTTGCGTAAAAGTAAAAACGGACACTAGTTTATCAACGGGCGGCATAGATTCAGGACTCAGTACAAACGGCTTCTTGGATTAGCTACTTTGTTTTAGTATTTGAAGTATGAGGGAAGTACAGAAGAACTAATGAGCTTCAAAATATAACAGTTTTAAATACCCTTGACAGTGTTGTTTTTTTTACACATATTCTTTTCCGCACAAACGTAAACCAATATAAAAATAAAATCTAAAAAAATTATAAACAGATTGTCCAATTCAGGGCTCGTTAAGCCTGAAGTTTAGGTGACACTTTTTCTTTCGTAAACAAAGCAAGCATCAGTTGAACTTACCAAAGACACACATTTCTGCAGCAAAAAATGAATATTCTCTATGTATGCTTCTTGTATATAACGAGCCTAGTCATCAAAACAGGATACGACGACTATTGCCAAATTATAATGGAAAGGAACAAAATTTGTATAATCCTTTTGATTGGAGCTTTGTAGACCGTATTTGAATACATAATGCGTATCCAAATTTTTGTTCACATACAACGTACATATAAAGCTACTACCGCTTCGCATGTTACGTGACCAATGGTTCAAAAGAAAAACATTCTCACAAAAGCTCGCTCTGTTTTGCAGGGCTATGCCAATTTTTATTCATTAAATGCAAAAATAAAAAAGCGTGTTGTTCAGGTTCTGCTTTTGTCGGGTAATGTTTTCTTTCAAGCAGAGCAACCCTTCTTGGTAGGCCGAATTCAAAAGCTGACTACTATTGCATAAGTTGCATGTATCTTTATAGTTAATACATGTAGTGTCGTTAGTGTGGTCTCTTTTAATTGATTCAAATCCTGTGCACAAGCACAGGCTTTTTCAAAATTCCTTTAATTATTTCAGGTTTTAATTTTTGAGTTTTTGTGAGTTTTTATTTATCTTTTTAAATACCGAAATAATGTTAATATACGTAACTAAGATCGTAGTTTTAGTCATGTGTACAGCCGTACCGGCTGGCACGATTACATGCAGCTTCTTTGTTCGTCCGTTCGTCTCTTTTTCAACTTCGTAACGGTACCAGTAAGAGACGACCACGGTTTACAACGTTAGATTCAGTGTGAGAAGTTAGTTAAATGACATGGTAAATTAAAAGATCGTTACTTCCTTATAGCTAATAGACTTCTTCGACGTAACTAAATGAAATATTAACGTTTGATCATCGAACTGAAATCCCAAGATAAAACGCAATAAAAACCAATGGGTTTTAGCTTTGTTTAAAATAGTCTCGTCGCATTGTTGCATGAATGAATAGGCTTATCGTCGAACCAAATTCTCCATTAGGCCTATCTGCTACTTACGAAATTAAAACTGCATTAAAAAAATTAGGCCTAAAAAATGAAAATTAGGCCTAAAATCGTGTTACCACGGCGACGTCAAGTTGCTACGAGTCGCTGTTAGCTTCATCAACAGCGCCTCTTTCGTCACTTCCCTACTACCACTGATCTATATGGGCTACATTGCGCGTTAAGTTATAACACTGTATTTGTGTGTACGAAGGCTCACCGTGTTGCAAAAATGAATATGCTTACTATACAATTCAAATCTCCATTAGCTGCTACATACGAAAGTAGCTGCTAATTAGGCCTAAAAGCTGAAAATTTCGCCTAAAATGTAAAATAGGCCTAACAGCTAACACATTTTTAACGGGCAGTTGTCATAGTTACTATCTTTAGAATAGTATAGTAGAGATAGCAGTTGGTGCGTGATAGAGGTGTGCGCCTGAAGATTGGAAGTGGAGGAACAGTACAGATTACCGTTGCAACGAGGCAGGCGCTGCAACCTCTTGTTTTATTTGTTTGTTTGTGTGTGTGTCTACAGTGGAAATCGCGATAATCCTTATTCTATTGAAGTCCGCAGTGGGAATCTATCTCGATATTCTTTATTCCATTGAAGGCCGTCGGTGGAATCCGAAGGCTTGGGCGATAGGCGATGGACGCCTGGTAACGTTGGTGGTTAATGTTTATGGTTCTTTAACTGGCAGCTGTAGTGACGTCACAATATTTTCATGCAAACAGGAAATGACAGCAATATTCTATAAAATCGGCATATATTTGGGGCTTCCCAAGTATTTGTAAGTTTAATATCAACTTTTAGTTGAACGTAGGTGGACCTACGTCCCTGTTCCTTCTCTGCCTGATTATGTGTGACGTAACGCATCTTTTCTTATCTCTGCATATTAAAAGCAGCAATGAAAACATCGTCTTCCTCTATTAGTTGAGACATACTTTTGGTCCAGCATAGCAACCGTTCTTGTGCCAAAATATACGAACTATTTACGAATTTTTCTGAGGGTAAACAAGTAATGAATTGTAAAGATAAAGACGTCAGACAAGGTCACAAAAACATAACCAAAGAAGTAGGAACTAAAGACAAAGTATTTAAACCATTTTTAGTCTGCTGTGCAGCCGAAACGGCTGAGAAGACTATTGCAACGACTTTGTCCGTCTTTCCAGCCGTCCATCGCTTTTATTCAATTTCAGAAAGGTCCCATATAGAGACGAACGGTTTTCCTCATTATACTCAGCGACCAATTAGCTAAAAATCACGGAAAATTAAAACATCGTTGCTTCCTTATAACCAGTAGGCTTTCTCGGCGTAACTTAATGGAATACTAACATTTGATCGTCGCATTTAAACACTACAGGAACACACGCAACATTAAAAACTAAAAGGATTTCGTTAAAGACACATATCACGTTAGCTTCATTTAAAATAGTCTCGATACCGTGTTGCATGCATGAACAGTTCTATTCTCGAACAAATTTTCCGTTAGCTTTCCGTTAATTGCTTACGAAATTAAAACGTCAGGTAAAAAAAATTATGCCCAAAACTGAAAATTGGCCTTTAAATCACGTTGCTACGGCAATGTCAAGTCCCAGCACATATTGTACAAATGAATAAAACTACTCTCGAATCCTCTTCTCCTTTATCTTCTACTTTCGAAATTAAAATCGCTGGTAAAGATTAGGCCTAAGAGCTGACAGTTACGCCTAAAATCTAAATCTACATATACAATAGGAAGCATGCGGCGAAGTCACCAGCAACGCCTTTCCGTCGTACAATCAAGTACCCCATCCTGTAGTGCCATCTGTTGACGGGATTCACCTTCAAATTCAGGTTGGGACACTTTTCCAACGTCTTCGAACAGATGATGCCACTTACCAAATCTGCCATGTGGCCATCTATTGACGGCCTTGGACTACAAGTTCGGGTTATAACACTTTTACCAAAGTCTTCGAAGAGATGGCGCCACTTTACCAGACCTGCCCCACTGTTTTTCGGTTCTTTTTCTGGTATTGTTGTGGTGCCAAAGCGGCCAACAGAGTTTCAGTCGCGTGGACTGTGCCAGTGTCGAAGTTTGAGCTAAAAAAAACCAACCCCTGTCTACTAAACCAGACAACTTTAAACCAAACGACGATTGATTCCTAATTTCGAGGAAATTGGTAGCCTGATACGATGGAAAGGCGCATTTATTTCCTAAATGTTCACTTCCAGAAAGGAGTTGAATTGTTTTTAAGTGGACGGCAACAATCGTTGCTTGCAACAATGAATCGTTGCTTGCACGGCACCGAGGTGAATTGTTTCAAAGGATTAACTTAAACATAGGGTTACTTGCATACTGAATGCTGGATTTCTCAGGGCTTTTTTTAGCCTTCAGTCAAGCATACGCATGCGACTACTCCAGGGCTGCACCAAAAGGGAAATTTCACAGGGCGGCGTTTTCGGGGGGGGGGGGTGAGGGTGCCAGGGCAAGTGTGTGTGGCGGGCAATGCGCACTACCGAAGTGAATTGCTTCAAAGGATTAATTTAAACATGGGATAACTAAATGCTGGATTTCTTAGTGATACGGTTTATAATAATAATAATAATAATAATAATAATAATAATAATAATAATAATATAGGTTTGTTGCAAACGCAACCGGAATGATCAGGATCTGTTGGTCACTGGCTGCTATCCGATGTTACAACTTTAAAAAAAGTATAGATTACAACAACAACTCAAAAAAAAACAGTTTAAAAGTTTAAAACGAAGACGACAGCTCGGCTGCAGAGGAAGGAGGACAGGTTGATGGTTTTTTTTAGCCTTCAGCCAAACACACGCCAGCGACTTTTCCGGGGCTGCAGCAAAGGGAGAATGTCACGGGGCGCCGTTTTCGGGGAGGGGAGGCGGGCAAGCGTGTATGGGGACAGGGGGCAGGAGTGTGTGGATTGGGGATTTAAGTAATTGTGGGGGAAAGAGCTTATGGGAGAACCATTCACATGTTCGGTCTTCGGTTAGATAAATTTAAAACCAAAGACCAAAGCCCTGGAGGGAGGCGGGGGGTGGGGAGCGCGCACAGGCACAACTAGTCTAAACATAAAAGCTAAAACATTTTTAACCGGTAATTGTAATGGTTATTACTTTTAGATCATATTAAAAACCAAAACTGGTAAAAGGGGCCGCCAAGTTCCGAATGGTTCGGCCTTCCAAAGGAGTGATATCAACACACCAAAACATTCGCTAAGTTAATCACACCGTTTAATAATTCGAAGGTTAATTGAAAACTAGAACATTGCTACTTTCGGTTACAGTTTTCATTTAACGTCCAAAGTATTATTCGGTGCGATTAAGTTGGCTGCCCCTTTTACCAGTTTTGGTTTTTGATATGATATCACTCCATTTTTAAATTATGTAGTGGTTCAATTCCACTACCGTGCAGATGTATACTATAAAGTGCCACGTCAACAAGAAATTGGTTTTCAACAATTTGCTACTACCTTTTGCCTACAGGCCGAACCATTCTTAACTTAGTCACCTCTTTATGGGTTTTTGGTTTGGTTTTAATTTTGTTGTGATTTGTTTTATTTAGTAAGTTTTGGTGTGTTGATATCATTCCTTTGAAGGGGGGGGGGGATGAGGCTTAATGGCGCGTCGACAGCTTGGTCATTAGCGCCAACCTCAGTCACAGTGCAGTGGTCCGGGTTGCGGCACCACACATTACAGAGATATTATTCAAACCCCTAACCTAAATCTTGTCATACATCTGTACCTCCTGCAAAAATTGAAAAACACCGGACAGGAGGACAGACTTATCGCCCAATTGACGCACAATGTCACGCGGAAGATGGAAACGACGACGAAAACCATCAAGATGGCAACAATCAACAAGGAAGTGCCGGACCGTAAGTGGCCGCCGACACCAATAACATTCAGGAGGTTCAACCCCCCGCAAAAGGAAACAGTGAGTAAGTCGAGTGTGACCAATGCGCAAACGGGCCAACACCACCTCCTCACGTCGACTGCGGCGACACGCCGAGTGCCATTCCTCAACAGTGCCTTTAATAGCTCGTAATTTATTGCCGTCCTGTCCATCCCACGAGGCTTGCCAAAAAGCGTGTAACCTTAGACGCAGAGTTGGAAAAGCGTCCGAGGGAACAAGGCTGAGATCCCTTCCGAGAGGGCCAGAAAGGGCCCCTTTTGCTGCAGAATCCGCTTGCTCATTTCCACCTATCCCAACATGGCCCGGGATCCAGCAGAAAAGCACGGGGTTCCTTTGAAGGGCCGAACCACTCTCAACTTAGGGGCCTCTTTACCAGTTTTTATCTTTGTTTATTTTGCTTTGTTTTTACAGTTGGTTTATTTTTCGTGAATTGGACGTGAATACAATTTCTTTGCAACGTTGTTTAGGTTTATCGTGACTCACTAGTGTGTGTCTAGGCACGTACGTCAGTATCCACGTTCTCATTGTCCGAACTTTCGCCGGTCATGAGAGACGACAATACTAACAATGGTTATAACAATATTTTCGTACTTACGCGCCTTCCCACGCCATCCCTGTTACGTCCCAGGCTCCAAACCATAAGGGTATGCAGTTCGTATTGTATTGCACCCATTTGTCCAATTTCATAGCTGTATCCCTCCCCGGTATCTCGGATCTAGCCAGCTAGCTTGCGGGTCAGATTTTGCATTGAAAGCAGCTTAGCTGGCATTCCTACACGAGTTAATTTTTGTCAGGTGGGTCATTGCACTCGATTTCAACACAATTTTAAGTTTTTGTACCGCATTATTATTTTTCCCCCAAGTACCTGAAATGTGCCAACTATGCTTCGAGATATAAGACACTGACGCTATGGCGCCGAGTTACAATGGTTTACAACCTCGACAATTAAACTGATGTGATGTTTGTTGTGATGATTGTTGCCTAACTTGGTGCGACACACTAGCGTGTGTCTAGATTATATAGAGAGTGTTGTTGCATCGCGTCATAGCGGTGTGCGCCTCAACATTTTCGAAAGTGGCGGAAGTGAACAGAGGAGTGGTTAGTTGTTGTAGCTTCTTGTTTTGTGTAGTGCAGCTTCGTTTCACACGTATATTTAAAAATGTTAAGGATTTGTTTTTACAAAAGTTAATAAAGACGGCAAGCTTCATGATCACTTCACAAGCTTCAAGTGACACATTCGAACAAACGTCCTCCATGCATTCTGCTTCCACTCTCACGGTTGCGTTGCTGTTGCGAACAGCATACTATTAGAAAGAAGGCCGGTCAATTTTTTTTTTAATATTATACAACTGAATTTATTTATAAAAAAAAAGGAAAATGTTCCGATTAACGGCCTTTTCAACTTCTAAAGTTAAATCCGGGCAGAGACAGTAAATTTTGGGAGGAAATTCCTAGAATTTGTTTATGTCTCAATCGGCATGGGCCTATAATAAGCACATTTTCAAATCCCTCTTTTTTCTCAACTCAGGCCTGAGGCCAGGTTTGGATCGGATAGTTTAGATAGAATAGCAACTAAGATAAAAGTTAAACTATTAGGCGCCACTGTCACACCTGAATTTATTGATTTTCGAGTTATGAGATATTACAGGAAAACATTCTATGAACTGTTTTCCTCGCAGTATACGAGTACAGAGCCGAAAGTGGGCTACTCCGAGTTGATGAAAGTATTACTTATCGAGGTGGATTTTACGTTTTTAACAATTCTCGTAACCGTGTTCTTAAAACTTCTGCTCATTCGCTTCCTATAAAGCAGCGACAATTATGCCACATTGGTTACTAGGCTAGTATCTGGAGAGATAGTTACAAGGGGCACCAGATTAAAATGGAGCTAACACAACGGCTCTTCTAGTGAAGCCAGTGCTGTGAGATACCTTTTCTTAGGCCTAAAAAACGTTGTATTTTCAATCCCTCATTCTGCGAAGTTGTAAATTGGAAAAGAAAAGATTCCACTTGCTAAATATTTCAGCAACTGTGAGCCGACAATAAAGCCATATTGGTTACTAGGCTAGCATCTGGAGAGATAGTTACAAGGGGCACCAGATTAAAATGGAGGTAAACACAACGGCTCTTCTAGTCAAGCCAGTGCTGTGAGATACCTTTTCTTAGGCCTAAAAAACGTTGTATTTTCAATCCCTTATTCTGCGAAGTTGTAAATTGGAAAAGAAAAGATTCCACTTGCTAAATATTTCAGCAACTGTGAACATATAAAAAAAAATTTGCGCGTTTTAGGTCTAAGAAATCTGCCTGAACATGAATTGGTGTCAGTAAGGCGCTCTTCTTCCCCCTACCCCTCCAAGTTTATCCAGTGCCCCATGGAGCTAGCCCAATTACCGGCTCCAGCAAAGTTATATTTAACAATATGACGTTATCATCACTGCTCTATAGCTTTACATGAGGCAAAATGTCTGAAAGTAATTAACTTTAACGTTCGCAACACTGCTAGCAGACCTAAGGTGGGAATTAAAAAACTTAACTTTTATGAAAATGAAATTTTGGGCTTCTCACATGAGGTCAGCTATTAGTGTAAAGTGTAAAAAAAAAAAAAGACTGTCCACCAGATACGACATTAAACAATTAAATCCAGTATTGAACCAAGGATTGTAGCAATTTAGAAAAGCTTGCTAGACAGGCAAGTTGACCATTTTAGACATTACATCTCCAACAGTTTTGAAGGACGGTGAGTTAGTTCCGAGTAAGAGGCGGGGATTATGGGTCGACTCCGTAAAGTAGGCATTCTGCCCTCTCTTGGGGGAGGGGCCGTCATCAGGCATAAAAACATACAGAGTAATAAGAGTGAGGCTAAAAGCCTACCAACCAACATCAGCCATTTTACACGGTATGGGATGTGCTATGCATTCCTTTAGCAACTTATGTCAATCATGTTAACAACTTACAGATAGTAGCATTTCAGGTGCCACGTTTGTATATAACCACAACCTTGTTGTGTGACGTCTTACGATGTCAACATGTTAACAAAATAGCACAGCACAGGAAATCGTACACTGCACTTCTCCCAAACTGCACAAATGCCTAGTTGTGGTTTTTGGTCTAAAGTTCTCAAATCAACTCTTACACACAGATTAATATTTTTAATTGGAAAAACAGAAGTTATTGGCATTTTTTAAAATAGGCATGGGGTGCGGCTTACTAATTAGTAGCACATATCACGGAGTTGAAATATTCCATGCAGGGCAGATAAATGAAATTGCGTTAAACACTGACAAATATTCCATACCTCACTGACCATTCAGTGCCGTGGACGCAAGTCCGTGGCCAACCATGAAACCCACATTCATTCTTGGCTAGTTTAGCGAAACGAATAGAAACTATTGATCATATGACGGGAAAAACAACAAACACTATTGTGATTATTTATGCAGTTTCAATTGCATAATAATTTTAATGCAGTCTTTTATACAGGAATGCTTGAGTTTATTTGTATTGTCTCTCATAAGATTTATTCAGTACTGGAAGAATGATTGCCTTTACAGGTTTCAGGTAGCCTGGAGCACATGTGTTCAGCAAGATTCTTGCCATCTTTGCAGTTGAAATATAATCTTCTATTGATAGGTGCAAAAGTTGTAATCCAATACATGGATTCGTCACACTTCAGGTTACCTGAAACGTTACATTTATAGCAGTAATAAATAGTCTGTCAACAATGTTAAAGCTATAAACATATGACGGCAACGATATTTGAATCGGCAGAATACACGCATAAATTACATTTGAAATTAAAACTTCACGATAACAATGCATTATTCAAAGTTTTAAAAAGGAACAGAATGGTTATCAATGGCAAGAGATTGGTATTTATACGGTATGCAAAGCAGACTACGAAAACTAGCTGAGGAGACAGTGGACTAGTCAAAGTGCAGATGAGTATTGAGAAAGGGGGTAAGCAGGAATGTCCAGACTGGGGACCCACCTTCACCTTGAACATTCAACCACCATGTGACTTCGAACAATCCATTATTTTTCAGGCTGATTAACGTAATCCACTGTTTCAGTCACAAAAGTCTCCTTCCAGTGATAACCTTGTAAGCTGCTCCTTTTTTTTTTTTTTAAACTTCCAGTTCTTCAAATATGTAGTGTTTTTTTTTGTTTTTTTTTTGGAGCGTCTCTCCGCTATGAAGACACTCCAATGTAATCTTAGACCGTGCATCACGCGAAAACCACAAGGGCTATCCAAACCAAAATTTGCATGCAGTAGCACGGGAGTCCGGACAAGGTTTATCAAAAGAAAAATCATGAATCGGACATGGGGTTGAGGAACCACCGAGGTGACAAAATGGACCAATAGCAAGAGCCAAAATCAAAGCAACAACGAGACTAAAGCCGTTTCTTATTGTTCAAGGCATCCGATTGTTAAAAGATGGACTGTGATGATAAACAGTCGGCGTTAGGCTGTAAAAAAACAGATTCAATATATTTTCATTTTTCGTCGACCGATTTTGATGTTGGAATACACCATTTTCACGGTTTTTTCACCACCTTTCCAATGGCCCAAACCCTAAGCTGCTGTCTCTTATTGTTTAGACATTATAAGGGTAATGCGATCCGATTCGCTAGACACCCAAACGGCAACGAAAGCGGAGCTCGCTCCATTATGTCGACAGTGGAACTGATGACGGCCATAGTATATTTTATTGATCATGGTCCTCAGTTTGATTTCATAGTGACAATAATTATTAATTATTAAAACTACAAATTCTTTGACTAAAGAGAGAAAGTGAGAGTTGCCATTATAAATTTACTGTTATTACTGTGTTGTGCGAAGATGGAAATTAGTTTTTCCGTATTTCATTGAAGAAGCACTTCGGTATCGAATCCTATTATTGCATTTACTAAAAGTTGACTAAAAGAATTCCGTGACGACTATAAACAATGACTAGTCAATGGGACAGCAAAATGAAAAAGTTGCCCATCGCGCAGAGCAGCCATACAACATTTCATGCAGTATTCCGTACTTGCAAAATACAACCAGCCCCTTGATTGTTGACTTTTGTCAAGTTCTGCGAAAATCAGGTCAGACATATATGACTAACTGTATGTGGTTCGGTTTTGGTTCTCAGACAGGTTTAATAACCTTGAAAACAAACATAAGTACTAGTGCCACGCCTTTGTTGAGACAGTTGAGGGCTAAAGCTTGGCTAAAACCAATCGCTTCGTTCCGAATTATTGTTAATACTGCAACTGCACTACTCAGAACCCGACCTATGTGTGTAAAGCGTTCTGCAACCAGCATGTACGGTATCGTTCAAAAATAAACGGACAAACCTTTGTTGCAATGTTAGGTTAGGTTACTTTTATTTGAGTACTAAGGGCTTTAAATGCCATACACTCACCCTAATCTAATCCTACCTTAACCTACACCAACATTTAACCTACACACTCGAGGACATATGTATAAACTTGTGAAACCGCTAGCCAAGTTGGAGGTCCGCAGATCCTTTTTTGCAGTAAGGGTTGTCACACCATGGAACTCTCTTCCTACGGATGTCGTTTCGGTGGCTACTGTGGATGCTTTCCGTCATCATCTGGGGCAAGTTGATCTGAAACGTTTCCTAAAAAGACCGGAATTTTGTTTTATCTGATGTTTTATGTTTTTAAAATGAATGGATCGGTGTAAGCGGCTCTCAGCCCTGCCGTTTCCTTTACACCCTAACTGGTGTTCAAACCACTTATTATTATTATTAACATTTCAAGACAACTAGATGTACCTCTGGCGTAACATACGCCGGTCCAGTCGGTTCCCGAATACCTAAGCAAAATACTTTATCGGTCGGAATGAAATGAAAAGGGCGCCGACTCCCTTCCCCCTATCTATCACCCCCCCCGTGTTCTCCTGCCCCTCTCCCTGACATTCCCCCACTGCATGGTCAGATTGAGCCACCTCCTTGGTCACCCCTTTCCCGTACCACACCACCGGCACCCCCGAATTTCCCCATTGTGTGGGCTGTATTTTCCCCAACCCCCATACCTGCTCCCCCTCCCTTTGAACCCCTGATGTTTTGTTGTTCTTAGGGAAGTAAATGTGCTTTTTGAATGGAGGACGAAATTAATATTTCGTTTGTTTTGTGACTGATTGTTCACATTCTCGGGCACTCGCTGTCATGTTGTGTCGCTATTTAGTACTTTAGGTTAGTATAAGGTTAGTTTAA